>JNBS01003234.1:0-16873 GCA_002081575.1 Thraustotheca clavata
GCTCTTCCGATCTAAAGTGAAGGTGCTTGAGAGATATTTGGCTTGCTTTCTTCAATCATTTCTTCTGTCATTTCAGCAGGTTGAGCTTGAGTTTGTTTCTCTTGTGCTGCCATATTAACTACAACTTCTTCGTGATGGAAAAGGAGTTCTTGATTCTTAGCCATGCTTTCTTTACGAAGCCGTTCAGCTTTTTCCTTTGCTTGAATTGCAGCTCTTTCTAGTTCTTGATGATGAATTGTAGCAGCATCTTTAACTGATTGCAGAGCTTGGAGTTCAGATTGATACCTTAATTCCCGCAGTTCATCTTCTCGCGTTAATTGACTTGACACTTGGGTCTTAAAGTGCTCACGGACTTGTTTAACTTTTGCAAATGCTTCTTCACGTAAATGAGTAGCTCGTTCTTGAGCTACTTTAGCTTGTAATTCTCTGTCAATTCGCCTTTGCGTTGCTTCTTCCCGTACTGCATGGAGCTGATGTAGTTGGGATTCATACTGAAGACTACGCAATTGTTCTTCTTGAGTGAGCTCAGTTGTAATTTTTTTTTTGGATAATTCACGAACTTGTTTTACTTTTGCAATAGCTTCTTCGCGTATTCTTGCTGCGCGTTCTTGTGCTTCTATTGCAGCACGTTCACTTTCAATACGACGTAGTGTAGCTGCTTCTTGACGTAATTTTAGTTGATGTAATTGAGCTTGCAATTCACGATCACATTCTTGTTCTGTAAATGTTGCAAGGGCTTCTTGACGATGAGTTTCAGTGTCTTTATAAGCATTAATAGCAATCGTAGCTTTTTCAGCAAGTTCTTTAGCTTTCAACTTTGCATTTTCAGCAGATTGTTGTGCAAGTAATTTTTGTTGTGCAGCTTCTTGTCTTTTTCGATTCAATTCTGCTTGTTGCAATGCTTTTAATCGTTCAATCTCTTCTTCAGCATCATGAAGTTGTTTTTCAATACGTTGATGTTCATTGTACTCGAGCAACGATGCAGCACAGACAGCTTCAATAACTTTCTGTTCATGCAAGTCTGCAGCACGTCGTTTTTTCTCTCTTGTTTCTTCTAGCCTTAATCGAAATGCTTTGAGTTCTCGTTCTTCTTCTTCTTTTCGTTGCATTTCTTCCATCATTGCATGCTCCTCAATCAAATTCCTTGACGATTCTTCAGCCATCGCAACTCTATCTCGTGCAAGTGCCATTTTCTCACGCATCATTGAATTCTTTTCTTCACTAGTTGCTCTCAACGTATCTAACTCGTTTGTTTCTTCTTCGTTCATAGCGTTAGACATCATTGTTGTGTTGTTTATTGCGTTAGCCATCATGGTCGTATTGCTACTTTCGGTCAGTTGGGTTGGAAACTGCGTCACTTCCACTGCATACGGCAATACAGCAGTGTTCTCTCCATCGTTCGCAGGTATTACAGGAGCTGCTACAGCCATAGGAGCCATTAAATTTGCTTCATATGTAGACATCATCTTTGCACGTGATTCTTTGCGTGACAATCGGATAATTGCGATCAACTCAAAGATAAACGGTTTCACGTGAAAAAAATGTTTCTCACTCCAAATGTGTATATATATTCTGTCCACTGGTGAAAAATGTATGTTTCTCACATTTCTATCGCGTGCAATACAATGAGTTACATAGGTTAAACAGCGTTTAACGTGGTAGTGTAATGTAAAATATATATTGTGCTTCTCTTGATGATAATTCTTTTCCTATGCAATGAAAGAAGAGATTACGCTATGTATATGAACGAAGACTCTAGATGTCCCACACGTGATTAGAGTGTGATGTTTGTCAGACACAATCAGATGGAGTAATGTTTTTGTTGAAATATTATCACGTTTTTTCCATTGACATACATCATCATGTCCAGTGTCATAAACAAGATCGTAAATAATGTTTACACAGAAGTGGTTGGTTCATGAAGATGATTGATGGCATAGTGTGCTTTTTCTTGCAATTCTTTAGCATTTTCAAGTTTTTCATGAGCAATTCGTTCTTTTTCCATACGTAAATGAGCAACTTCTTCTGTTTCTCCATGAATAATACTCATTTGATGCTCATAAGACACTGTACGAACAGCTTCTTCTTGTCCAATTGTGCTTTCAATTGCAGTACGAGATACTTGACGAACGTATCTAGCTGCATTAATGGCTTTTTCACGTAATTCTTTAGCACGTTCGAGAGCTTCTTGAGCACGTTTTTCAGCTTCTAAACGTTTAGTAGCAGCTTCTTCAGTACGTTGTTTTGCAGCAGCTAAAAGTGCTTGTTGTTGTCTTACTTTTTCCAATTCATCCATTTCAATTAATTTTTCTTGTCTTTCTTCTTCTTTCTTACGAAATTCATTTGCAGCACTTTGTGCTTGTACTTTTGCATCAAATGCTTTTTTCTTTAAATCCAATACATTTTGTACTGCCATTGTTTTTGATCGATGTGCAGCTTCTTTCATTTCTTCAATTTCACTTTGTTTTTCTTCCATTGATTGATCTAATTGCATACTTTCGACACTCATTTTTTTTTCAATTTTTGAACGTTCAGTAAACTCAACCAACGATGCTTTCATAACAGCTTCCATCACTTTTTGTTCATATCTTTCCTGTGCATCCATTCTAGCTTTTCTTTTTTCATCTACTTGTTGTTTAAATGCTTCTAAGTCATCATCTCCTGATTCTTGTCGTCTTATCGCATCAATTGCTGCTTGTTGTTCAATTTTTTCACGTTGACTTGCTTCAGCTAAAGAAATAGCCATTACAGCTTCTATCTGACGATTAAATGCTTCTTCTTCTGCTGCTTGGCGTGCTTTACGGAATTCTTGAATGAGATCGTATTCCTCTTCCATCGTCAATTATCAACTATCGATAGCTTGTTTTTAAAAGACATACAGTTTATATTTGATGTTTGTATATAAAGTCTGGATCTCTCTCCTAATCATCATATCTTTATCTCTTACCAAGAGAACCTGCATTCAAAATGAAATTTTTAAGAGATAAACATGTATCTACTAGATATGAATGCATTAGATTCTATTGACTATCTCAACTTCGTCTCTCTCTAATAGACCAGCAACATCGTCACACCAAATATCAACCAATGAGAAAATAGAAGAAATATTAACCAATCAAAGAACGAGAAACTGGATTGTTGTAAGTAAGCACCTTCGTAATTTGAGCAAAAGCCGAAAAGCCGATCGGCAGCCACCATCATGAAGACGATGGTACGAAGCTCAATGTTGCTTCTAGGGCTTGTAGTAGGGCTCTATGAGGCTGCAGATAATGTTACCAGTGTTCCAGTGACGACAGCGACTCCAACGACTAGTTTAGCTCCGACTACGGTCAGTCCTACGCCTACAACGAGTACTTGGACGTCACCTGTACCAACGACTACAAAGCCACAAGCTAATAACCAACAAAGTAGTTCAACAATAGCTTTAAAGCGATACTATGTAAACGATGGATGGCAGTGTGTTGGCGTTAAAAACAACTCGGTGTATACAATCGGGTGGAACCTTACAACGAGTCCAGAGTGTGCATCGAATGGCTATGATTGTCTTCAAAGACATTCCGAATCTGATTGCAAAGGCTCGTTGGTTAGCTTTGATGCTGTTCCGTTTGATTGTAATACTCTTCAACTACTTACAAATAATACCATTGGATTCTTCTTCTATCAAGAATATTGCTCAAAGCCTGCCTCTGGTAAGCTTTTTATTGCTTTTTCAGCGTGTTATGTAATGTATTTGATGTAGATAAATCATGGGGAAGTACTCAAACTATTATTCTTGTGGTTTGTCTTGTTGCTGCTGCTGGCATTGCTGGATTCGTCTTTATTTTGTATAAAAAGCGACGACAAAAGTGGGCTTCTACAAGGACACCCACGGAAGATTTAAATGATCCTTCAGATCGTTATGGTAGACGGTCTGGAAAACAATCGTATCGCCGTCCAGACCCAACAACAGATTATCATCCACCACCAGAGTCGCATGATAATGCTTTTGATGCACAATTAAACTTGGGAGATCTCTCCAACTACAGACTTGATGCTACAAAGCTTCGTGAAATTCGGACAATAGCTACAGGTGCTCATGGTATTGTGTCACTTGGTGATTACAATGGTGATCCAGTTGCTATTAAGAAGATTTTGCATCCTGATCGATCCCGTGATGCAGTTGAATCTTTTATTGATGAAATTAAACTAATGGCTCGAATGGAATCACCATATATTGTAAAATTCATTGGTGTTACTTGGAATCGCCCACGTGATATTACTCTAGTCCTAGAGTACATGGCATATGGGGATCTTCGAGATCATTTGAATAACACTGATGCTGAACCAGCCCTTCTCTTTCCATGGAACCAAAAAATACATTGTTGTCTTGACATTGTTAATGGACTTTTATATTTGCACTCGCATCAAATCATTCACCGTGATTTGAAATCACGTAATGTTCTCATGACTAAAGATGCTCGAGGAAAATTGATTGATTTTGGTGTGTCACGAGAAGCTATTGAAGCTACAATGACACAAGGCATTGGAACTTATCGTTGGACCGCCCCTGAAGTACTACGAGGAAAGCGATACACCGTGGCTGCAGATATGTACTCATTTGGTATTGTATTGTCTGAATTTGCTACTCATCAAGTTCCATTTTGGGATGCCCATCTACGTATGAGTTTGGGCACTCAATCTACTGAACCATTGTCTGATTTTGCTTTATTGGATCGCCTTCGTGATGGAACTATTCGTCCGAGCTATGGATCATCAGCTCCAGAATGGCTCGTTGATTTAGCTGATCAATGTTTATCGTATGCTCCTGAAGAGCGTCCTACTGCAATGCACGTTGCTACAATTCTTTCGCAAATGTATCAGCACATGTACCCCAAAACACCAAGCCCACGGCAGGACCAACGATATAGAAACAAGCAAAGTCCATCTTGAATACTCTGATGGGTTACTATATACTAGGCTTATTTGTGTCCACTCTATATTAACAATCAGTACAATTTGGAATTCATTTAAAACTAAGTTGTAAACAATTATTGTAAAAGTTTTGGATGTCAAGTATTCTTGTGCAAATTTTGAGCTTGATAAGCAGCTGCAATCCACAACAAATATATGTTCATGGCAAGTGATTTCATATCATTATCAAAGTGTAGCTTAATGAAACGCAACATCACTTTCACTATCGCCAGCTCAACACTGTACACACTTCTCAATATTATTAGCCTTTGAAAATTTTGTACGTGTTTCGATGTCAAATTCATTAGTTAAAAATTAAAATTGAGTTAGAAATCTTCACAACAACTGAAGACCTTCTACAGTCTTGAATTTGATAGTTAAAGGAATTTCATGAGCTGTGTAAGATTGCAATCATTCAACAATAGTTTAGGAGTGAAAGGAGTGAAAAAGCAGTGCATTTCAAGTTAAAACAAACAAGAATATGATGAATAACTCTATGAGTGGTTAGTTATAAAGCTTGATTGGATTTATCAATATTGATATTCCATTATCAAGTGGATCACTTATCAAGTGCTCTTCAATTCATTAAGAAACTCATTGAATCAAATTGGTAATAGGAGTTGATTCCTGTTTAATAAACTTATCACAGAGTAGTTTAGTTAATAAAACAAATAGCAACAAATTAATGATATGTGAGGGCAATCATATGTTACAAAGATACTTTTATATCAAGTTCATGTTAACATTGCAATCTTCACATTTTCAAATTAACTTTGGCATGGGCAATTCCCCAAGCAACTACTTGAGCGTCAGTGATCTCGAATGGCTTAACAGCATCTCGAGAAGAGCACTAGCAACAAGAAGTAATACCTTCTTGGATGATAATGCATTGAGACAGTATTTCGTTTCAAATCTCGAAGCTAAAAGTTTGTCCTCTTTGGATGTTATGACGTGTGTTTTCATTGCATATCGTTTTTCAAATGCAATGACATTGATGGATGGGATTGATGCCAATGATATTGAAGCTTATGGTCGAGTGTTTGACAATTTGTTTGATAAAATTCAATCAAATGCAACTTTCACCAAAAGTTGTGCCAGATTGGTTAAAATCACTAGTAGAACAATGCAAAGAACGGAAATTTACATCGGCAACTGAGATCAATAAAGTCTTTATTGACCATGGAGTTGACCATAAGCTACATTATTGCCAGGTTCACCAAGGTATGCCCATTGTTATTACAGAAAGTGCAGTCTGTTCATCTTTAAAAGAGCTTAAAGTATCCACATCAATGACTTTTGGACTAAAGAAGAGCCGCAATCATTAATTAATCATGTCAAGCTGCTTGATAAGACTGCCTTGACAGGCAACATGCATAATTTTATCGCCAGAACGGGGAATATTATTGCTACAAGAGATAGATACAATGGCAAATAAGTCGTGACATATTGCTTGGTCGAAGCTCATTCAAAGCAACTAAAAGTGGGTACAAAGTTTAAAGATTTGTCAGAATTTTGTAAATATATTTATCTTCGCATGAGGTATTGGAATAGCATTGATGTTTCTCAATTCATATAGGCGTACATTAATCGAGTACTGTGCATTATTGATCGTGACGAAGCCACTACACCACGTCTTCTTATGGAAAGCGCTGATGCTATGCCATTATCCCAATATCTTATTGAATCCAGCACTTTCAAAGAATATTTGTGTTGGGGGGAAAAGTTGCGAATTGCTCGAGATATTGCTACTGGATTACAATACCTCCATGAAAATGGCGTCATCCACAAAATGCTCAATACAAATACTGTTCTTTTGAGTCAAAACTTGTCTGTAAAGTTGTCTTGCTTTGGAATGGAAGGCATCGATCCAACTGCAACAAGTAGAAGTTGGTGCACTGTGGCTCCAGAAGTTCGCCTCAAACGTTTGTTCTCACGTGCTGGTGATGTCTTTAGCTTTGGTTTGGTTCTAATGAGCTCGCTGGTTTTCGTGTTCATACAAAAGATGACACTGGGGAAATTTTAGCAATGCCAACAACGACATGCCCCTAATGGTTGCAAATCTCGTATTATTATGCACTATGAAGAATTCAAATAAACGCCTGAGTGTGAATGACATTTTAAAAGAACTGGAAAAGCATTTGAATGAATATCATATTCATACAGCAATCGGTAATAATATTTATATTCGAACACAAATAACTCATTTCATCATTAGCTTCTGTTGCTCACAGAGAACTAATGAAGGATTTACTCAAGCAAGACGCTGTTATTGTTTCCGACGACATAAAGAATGTATATGAAGGCACTTATGGTGAATTTGAGGTGTTGGTAAAGAGACCGAATGATACACCTAAATACAAAAATATCACACCTCTCCATTATCTAAAGAATGAAGTTGTGATCTCATCAAGGTATAAACATTTTTTATATCTACTGTTCATATTTGATTAGAGTGCAATCCCAAAATATAATAAATCAATATGGCATCATTGAAAGCAATTCTACATCGCCTGCAGTGATTATTGAGAAGATGACATTGAGTCTGCATGCATTTATTGCTCGCATTGAAGACAAAGGCTCCTTTAACGAAAGTAATAAGCTACATATTGCGATCTGTATCGCACAAGCTCTAGCAAATCTTCATGAAATCGATTATGTCCATTGTAATGTCCATTCAAGCAATGTCTTTATGAACACTAATCGTCAAGTAAAATTGGGCAACTTAATTCTTACACAACCTGAGGGATTGCTGCTAAATGAAGTACTTTTTGAAAACATTCATCATTTGGCTCCAGAAGTTAAAGCTAGTAATCCGTTCAAAAATTCTGCTGACGTTTATGCCTTTGGAAAACTATTTATTTCCTTGGAATTGTGTGAACAAGACATCAACGATAAATCTGTTGAGATATCAAGTTGGTGTTATGATCTACTTACAAAGTGTTGTAATACCATTAAGAAAGATCGACCTGCAATGGAGCAAGTTGTCAGAATACTGAATAGTTATACGAGCAGAAGTACGCCAAATTTTTTGAGTGTAAAAATGAAAGGAGAAGTTGATATTCCAGATCGGCTTGCAGGAGGTAAGTCCAATTGTGTAAAACATCAAAATTAAGAATGTGTAGTCTCTAGTATTGACATTGCTGCCATTGTATACGGCAAATCTATTAGCTCGGGAGCTAATTGAAAACTTCAAAGCGGTGTTTACGATGGCAAAGATGTTGCAATAAATGCTTTCGAAGAAAGCTACGTCTATAATGCAAGTGACACGGAAAAATTTGTCAACAAAGTACTTGGACGTCACAGGTATATAGTACAATATCATTGTTAAACTCCACCGAGTAGATCGCAAAATTCTAAATATGTGGTCAAGTTAATGGGAATTTGCTTAAAGGAGCATAATAAAGAATTATTATGGAGTTGATGTAATGTGATCTTTCCCAATACATCAAGGGAAAAAAAGCCCGAGAAGTTTCCTTGGGTAGATCGCCATAAAAATTACTTTGCAAATTGCCGAAGCTGTCGCTGACGTGCACAAGTTTGACGTACTTCACTTGAATGTCAAATCAGCAAACTACTTGGTTACGACGGTAAATGGAGTACTGTGCATAAAAATTGGGTATTTTGGACAATGCCGAATGCTTGAAGACTGGGGTCAAGAAAATCGCACGAATACTTGTGCTGAATTTGGACAAGTTGGTGCACCAGGTTGGAAGGCGCCGGAACTTCTTGGAAACAAAGCGACTGTGGAACAAATTAACAAGGTTGACGTCTATGCATTGGGGGTTGTATTTTCTGTACTTGACTCACTTAAACTACCCATTCACGAAAAAAATGAAACACAGATATATAAAAGATCTGTGATGGAAGAACGAAATACGCCGCAACTTTCCGTCGATTGCCCCCACGAATTCAAGAGCATAGTTGAGTATGCTTAAATAAGAATCCCAGCAGACGACCACAAGCTGCTAAACTCCTCGAACGATTGCAAGCTTTAACATTTTGATAATACTACAACACTGTAGCTGATCTAGTTGTTAGATAAAAAATGTTTCTGCAAAGTCTGTATTTACACTGCAGATAAAAACTAGTAGAAGAATAGAGAGCGACGAACTGCATATAGATTATGCAGGCGTCGCTAAGAGCTATCAAAAGGCAGACAACAAAAGTATATAGGCAAACATGAGATAGAAAATAATTTAACATTTAACTTTGGAACTCTTTCTTCTATCATATTTATCCTGGTGTTAGTCACTCATCCAATATATCGTTTGAATTGTAATCAGCCACTTGATTTCTATTACTGTCTCGACACCTCCGAATTTCCACAGCCTTATCTATCATACATGTCAATGACTCATCTTTGATTACAAAGCAATTCTTCCTACCTTTCATTGTCATCCACATGAACTCGCTGCGAACACTTTGGGGAGCGGCGGGACAAGTATCGTATCTTATCAAACAATCTGATTGGTCCATTCGTCCTATCCAATCACCAGCCGCAACAGTGATATGAAGCATATGATTGGTCAGACCTGTAGAAAGGTCGCCACAAAGTCATTTGGTAAAAGGAACAATGAACATGAACGCCCCATTGCTGACTGTGGCTACATGCAATCTTAACCAGTGGGCTCTGGACTTTGATGGAAATTTAGAACGTATTATGTCGTCTATCCGCATTGCCAAGCAACGTGGAGCTACGTACCGTCTTGGTCCTGAGCTTGAAATTTGTGGTTATGGCTGCGAAGATCATTTTCTTGAAGCAGATACGTTTTACCATTGTTGGGAAAGCCTTGCAACGCTGCTCGCTAGTGATGTGACTGATGGCATCTTGTGTGATATTGGGATGCCTGTCCAACATGGCGGTGTGAGCTATAATTGTCGTGTGTTTTGCTTGGATCGCAAAATTGTGTTCATCCGACCAAAGCTATTTCATGCTGATGATGGAAATTACCGTGAAACTAGATGGTATTTTGAAATGGTGATGCTTTTTGGTTACTTAGTGAGCTCTGTAGGTTTACTACGTGGAAAATTTCGTCGGATGTCAAGGCTAATTTGCAAACGCACATGCTTCCTCCTATGATCCAACAATTTACTGGCCAATTGGAAGTTCCTTTTGGTATTGGTGCTATTGCTACACGTGATTCTGTATGATTGGAATAAAAATAATTATATTTTGACCAATTTTTTAGGTCATTTCGTCGGAAACTTGTGAAGAACTCTTTACACCCGATGCACCACATATTTCACTTGCTTTGGGAGGTGTAGAAATTATTGGGAATGGTTCGGGTTCTCACCATGAATTACGTAAATTGAATCATCGTATTGACTTGATTCGTGGTGCTACTGCTAAAGGTATATCTCCTTTCTTTAGACTAAAATGTTCATCGTTATAATTACTAGGTGGTGGTATTTATTTGTATGCTAACCAACAAGGCTGTGATGGTGGTCGTCTTTATTACGATGGCTGTGCTCTTATTGTCGTTAATGGGCACATTGTAGCCCAAGGCTCACAATTTTCGGTGGCTGATGTAGAAGTTATCACTGCAGTTGTGGATTTGGATGATGTTCGATCGTATCGTGGTGCATGCAGCTCTCGCAGTGAGCAAGCTAGTACTCCTGATAAGCGAACCTTACCTCGTGTGGATTTGAACTTTCGAGTATGTCCACCTTCTGCCAAGACTGCATTTTTGGCTCCATCACCTCGCATTGACTTTAAGTTCCATGCTCCTGAAGAAGAAATTGCTCTTGGCCCTGCTTGCTGGATGTGGGATTACCTTCGCCGTAGCCGAGCCAAAGGGTATATTACTATCGAGTTCCTATCTTATGAAGTGCTTAGGTTCTTTTTGCCATTGTCTGGTGGTGCAGATAGTGCTTCTGTGGCTTGTATTGTTGGTGTCATGTGTCACTTGGCCACTTCTGCAGCTAATGCTGGTGATGCTCAAGTTCAAAAAGATATTCAATATCTTCTTGGCAAAGAAAATGAACCATACGAGCTACTTACACCTTCAGAGTTGGCAAACTCTGTTCTTCATACTACATACATGGGCACTCAAAATTCGTCAATTGCCACTGAAACTCGTGCTAAAACTCTAGCCCAAGAAATTGGCAACTATCACTTAAATGTCAAGATCGACTCAATGGTATAAATAATCATACTAATCAATAACTAATGACAACTCATTAGGTGGCAGCTGTCGTCAATACTTTCTCGATGCTTGTTGGCAAAACTCCACGCTTTGGTGTACATGGAGGCTCTCCTTCTGAAGATTTAGCTCTTCAAAACATCCAAGCTCGTCTTCGCATGGTTATGGCTTATCTTCTCGCTCAACTTCTTCCATGGGTTCGCTCCAAGTCTGGTTTCCTACTTGTCTTGGGTTCGGCAAACGTGGATGAAGCTCTTCGTGGGTACATGACCAAATATGATTGTAGCAGTGCTGATCTTAACCCGATCGGTGCAGTGTCCAAGACAGATCTTAAGCGATTGCTTGTATACGCTGCTAAAAAATACAATTACCCAACACTAGCTACTGTGGTAGCTGCTCCACCGACTGCAGAATTGCGTCCAATGTCTTCTGGTGAAAATGAAGAGCATTCCCAAGTAGATGAAGAAGATATGGGTATGACGTATGAAGAACTTGGTTGGTTTGGACGTCTTCGTAAGATTGATCGATGTGGACCATTGTGGATGTTCCGCAAACTATCTCACGTTTGGACTCAATTGACACCAACAGAAATTGCCACCAAGGTCAAACGCTTTTTCTTTTACTATGGGATCAATCGTCATAAGATGACCACATTGACGCCATCGTACCACGCTGAAAACTACTCTCCTGATGACAATCGTTTTGATTTACGTCCATTCCTTTATAACTCGTCGTGGTCTCGTCAATTTAAATCGATTGACAACATGGCATCGGCAATGGACAAAGCTAAGACAGAATAATGCCAATACGCTTAATACAGTGAATGCATCACAACATCGTAACCTGATGTAGTAAAGACAGAAGCAATACCAATTGTTGCGTTTATTCCTCGCAATTCACGCATTGACATGAATTGCGGGGAATAAACGCAATAATTCATAGATGACTCAACATCTTTTGAATACGAAAGTTGACGCTTTGTTTCCATCGGCACAATTAGCGTCGGAATTCTCAGGCTGCCACGTCATCTACTGCTTAATTACGCACAAGTGATTAGTTAAGTGGAAAAAAAGTTGCACATTGCCGTGTCTACTCGACGCCTTTTACAAGTATTCGATTCGTCATTTTCTTACGTTCGTTGTCCTGATCATGCCCGTATTTCCCCCAGACGAAGGACTTGTGGTTCTTCATGATGTTATGAATTCACTTTTGACCAAATTTCAAACTTTTGATGCTGAATTTGCTTTAAATGTATCCGATATGAACGAGTTAAAGAATCGAGCTGGTATTGCTCTTGCTTTTGTTTCGGCAGGTGTACTTATTGGAATGCGTGGATACAAACTCCATCGTTTTATTGTTTTTGTTATTACTGCAATTTTGGCTTATCTTCTGTGCCCAGAAGTGTTGCTTAATTTATCAGTGACTCCTCATATCACTTATAGTATTGGCTTGGGCTTTATTTTAGCCTACTTTTATGCTGCTGGTACATTTTGTGTATGGGCCATTTGGGCTTATTACATCACATATACATGGTTGCCATTGAGTTTTCTTCCACCAGTGGCACAGGATATTGTTGCATTGCATTGTGCTGTGTGTGTTGGGTATGCTTTGACAAAGTTTAGTCAAGATCCTGATAATTCGGTGATATTAATTTTACAAACTGCTCCTCTTGGTGCACTTGTGTTAAGACATACTGTGTCAAGTATGTTTCCTACCGTGTCGTTCTTCCGATGGACATTTTTGCCTTTGGCTTATGTATTTGGTTTCCAACAAATGAAAAATTATGAATATTCATCAAAAAAATCACACCAAGATTAATAACTCGATGTCTTTAGATGTTGTCAAATTTCTAACTAGTAATTCAATTTATGTGTTGATTTATGACATTTTCAACCTTTTGATGTATATACCTTAATGACATAGTCCTAAGCAAATCTTACTATTGTTATTCAAACTCTCTTACAAGGATCAATGTAAATGAACTTTAAGTACACTTGATTTATCATAATCTAGACCTAAAAACAATCAAAGAAGCAGGTAATAATGCTAAGAATGTATTAGATAGTTTGGTTGATTGTCAAGTGTAAGTAAAGGTGAAGTTCATACTGAATAAATATAAAGTTGTATTATCCATTGTAGTTGTCGTTCTGAAGATGACACTTGTTCTTTTTAAGATGGATTTTCTTTACTAGCAGAGATTTACATTGAGAAATATCGTACCATCTTTGTGTCCTATACAAAAAGACGACACATAAAGTCTGCCTACTATTGAATTCAAAGTAAGTGCTTGAAATATTTTGTCATCGACTCAACATTAGTTAACATTCACACTATGTAAATCATGTTTATTAAGCAGTGAAGAGTAATAAATGATAGTTTGCTGAATTGAATTTGATTCATATTCAGTCTTAACTAATGGAAATTTACATTCTCTTCAATTTTAAGCTCAACAAAATTGTCAGAAAAATTATCACAATTTATACCCTTTGACTACTATGATATTAGGGAATTTTGTACTGAATTTAGTGTAAAGATATCAATAAAGATGGTTTGGATGATATTGATGCTAATGCTGCTCTCTTTGGTGTGTGGAGAACGAATACCTTCGATGCCACTGCATTTTGATGCCGTGTTAGAGGTGACATGTAGTTTATTGTTGTTAATGATTCCGTTCTGATATTTTATTAGCTCATTTACTCGATGCTGATGTCGAATATCCTCCACGATTGAGAAGAATGAAGATTCGTTATGATTATGATAAAAAGGTTGCTCGTGCAGATATTCTTGCGGGATTTGACAAAGGAAAGACTTATATACGACGCTATGACACTGTAAGAACATAATTAGATTGGCATCAAGTTTATTTTTGATAGAAAAAAGAATACATGGTCAAGTATGGCGAATATAAGACATGTGAAAGAGCATATTTGGGTATTTTATCTGTAATGATTGTACTGACTAAAGCAAATAGGTGAAGAAATGCCATTTCCAGAGCTTCCCAATGACTTAAAATACAAAGTAAATGCATTAGGTTTGGTTGTGATTAGAGTTGTAATGCGTAGGGAACTCTAACCATTCGTGGTATTCAATGTAATGTTTGGGTGTCCGACGATGCTGCATCCAATATACGTATCAACGTTTATGAACGACCAAGTGATCTTGGTATATATTTCACTTTCATTGCGTTTATGAGTGGAAAAATAGTTCCTGTTCGATTGACTCGAGAAAGCTTAATAGATGGCGAATGGACGCCACTAATTAGCTACGATTTTACACATATTAAAGTACAGCCACAAGTATGAATCAATATTGAGATAATTCTCACTAATTATTTACGTATTAGGAAGCGTCTGTGTATACAATTCCTGGTGGCTATACACACAAAACATGCACCAGAAATGTATTTGGGTTTCCATACATTCATGTTTTTGATTACTATATGCGCTTTTAATGTTGATTTCCTACTTGTTTTTTGTCATATATTTTGGTGTGACCAACCAAATTTATATGCATAAAATGTAATTTGAATTACGAAATAATTGACAAGAGGTTTTCTAGTATCTCGACTACTTTATTAGATTTGCTCAAACAAGCCCAAGTAAGATTTTTGAACCCTTCGGGGCAGGTTTTAAAGAACTTAAACTTTAAATCACCAATACTTCTATGAGCAAACCTGCTAAAATTCAGTCGATCTTCAACCATTGGCAAGTTAAGTGAGTCAAGCTCGTAAAATATTATACCCAATCCAAACATATCAACCATCAACCATTGTTATATGGACATAGACTTTCTTCCTAAAAACTTCTGGTGCTCCCCAGCCTGAAGTCCCAGCAGTGTCAAGAATTGCTACCTCATCCGTTCCAGTTTGATTAAGCAATCGCCTTTGACAAAAACAGCAAGTTTTACATGATGGTCATGCGAAGTGCACAGAAAATTTGAGAATTTGATATCTAAGTGGACAACTCCAAATTTATGAATGTCATCTCAGTTTGTCCATGTACAGGTGAGCTCTAGGTGACAAAATGTTAAGTGAATTAAAGAAGCTGTAGAACATACACAACTGGGGCAAGTCTGGTGCAGGAAGGAATTGGTCTATCTGGAAGGAGGTGCTACTGCTAGCAGAACTTGGCTCTGAATTATCGCTGATACTCGCATTTACGTGTCATTGTGACAGTTCAATTTCACTATTACTATTAATGCAGAATTACTGGTAATAGTATATCACTGCATCGTGTAGAAGCTGCATATTCAGCTGAAGGTATTTGCTCACACAAATCCAAAGCAAGCAGAAACTTTTTAAAAGCATAAACGTCAGCAGAATCGGTCAGGGTCCATATTAAATGAAAAACTGCTTAATTCAGTCAAGTGATAGAGAATAGTTCATTTAGTTAGGCCTATTCTGGATGCCACATAAAATAAATGACAAAAAAGATTTGAAAATATATTCTCTCATAGATCTGTGATGCAATTGTACACCTTGGGAGAAATATGACAAGCAACCAATTTTACAATTAGCCTCCATACGCATGTCCGTGCTTGTAGGTAGGTGGAGTGCAGTGTATCCTTCCTATGACACGCATAATAATATTGGTCTGCAATAGTAACTTAACCACTTGATCATGCCCATCTGAAGCTGCGTAATTATATTGGTGGTGCATTTCATGCTCATGATTTATTATGTTGGATTACTTAAAAACCAGTAATTAGGTTAAGGTACCAAGTACTTTGAACGATTTTATGTTCACGAGATAGTTCACCCACTCAGCACCAACTCAACTGATCAAGGAATATGGGGAAATATTATGTTGGAAATTGCTGGAGGTTCGAGATTAATTTTGTTGAACACTCTTTCAATGCTTATTTTCTAAAACTTTTGAATATCAGTAGACTTAATGACACCAAGATTTCTGTACAAAGCTTGAAACATGATAAATTATGCAAAATGTATCTCATAAGAATTTTATAATCGTATTATGGGATTATTTGATGCTGAAAAGTTAAGGAGGATGTTGAAAGACTGTATTACAAAAAAATATATTGGTCATGCAATCGTTCAAATGCCAAATATTACATGCAGATTGTCATTGATCACCTCAGGGAAATTATTTGAAAGCAAACATTTACCTTCGCTTAAAGGAATAATATCTACGAAGTTTTTTATTCAATGTGCAGTGAGTCAATTTAGAGGATTATATAGTTAAATTAAACTTTTGATTCAGTGAAAGACTAACAGTATCACAAAATGAACAAAACAATCCAATTCAATGCAAATAGATATTAAAAAAGACTTGAAATGAGGTTTTCGAGTGTCTGGACTACTTCACCAGCACTTGGTCATTTAACTGGATTCATCGCCAAACAAGCCAAAGCAAGATTTTTAAATTCCGGGGGGCAGCTTGCAGAGAACTCAAATTTATACTCTCCAGCAGCAACTCCTTTATGAAAGACCTGTTGAGGTATATCGAATGGTGGATGGAGGAAATTAAGTTCATCTATGCATACGATCAATGGTGGGTAAGCACACAAAACATCCACCAAATATATGTTTGTTTGGTTTACATTCATGTATTTGATTATTATATGCACTTTTAATGTTGATTTCGGCTGTGTTTGTTGTCGGACATTTCGGTGTAGCTTAGAACTGAGATTCTTTCAAACTTTTGGTTTGTTTTCTTTGAAATGCTGTGATCGTCGTGGTGTTGATACTCCACATCTGAGCATTGATCGATACTGAACCATCTAATCCAAGAACAACAAGTTCGGCGTCGCTCGGTCGTCGT
>JNBS01003293.1:0-12384 GCA_002081575.1 Thraustotheca clavata
TCTTGGCAAGGTCAATGGTTCGTGCTTTTCTTCCTGCCAAGTATAAATGGTGTAAGAAATCCGAACATTGAGTTGAAGTAATTGAAGGAGCATTTATTTGGCCGTAATTACTTATAATAAAGGACTCAAACTGCTTCTGATACATGGCATAAGTCTTCCGCGTCGAAGCACCGTAGAAAGCATCTTCGATTGTTTGCTTGGTTACGGCTCTCTTGCTCGTCATAGCTTGAATTGGAATATGAGAGATCCATGGAAAATGCATCACTATGCAACCCGGCCGACCAATGAAAAGTGTGATAGTTTCGAAATACAGATTTGTCGTGATTTAGTTATGTAAATGTTCAATGTTCTCTCAACGTTAGGTGGCCGACACTTGAGACCGCCAATGAAAGCACAGGGACGACGTTGCATTCTATTTCAACCAATCATCTTGAAGTGTTTGCTCATACTACCCAATCGCATATCGAGGAGGTGTCGGCCGTACACTATATGTTATGATTGTTTAAAATCCTTATACAAACTAGGGATTCTTACAATGAATAAGCTAGGCTGTATTCTTAGCTTCTAAATCCAATTTTAACAAGTTTTTAAATTGGGTTGGAGCATCATAGATAACAGTACTTTTTTGGTTGAGAGCTAGTTTAGACAAGTAATCTGCAGCTTGATTTTTTTCCCCTTTTGAGATGTTTCCATTGTGTAGCGAATCCTAGACTTGAACTATAGATGAACCACGAACACTAAACAAAGAGAGGCCAAACTCCCGACTAATGGCAAGTGCGATTCAATAAGAAAAATGCAAACGAACTACTTATGCAATAGGTTCTCCAAATAGGTCATGTACTGTCAACATGTTCTCTATAACAGAACCTGACTTGAGCTGCCATAAGGAGCTGGATCAAATTTTAGATCAGTTCATTCACCACACATTGACAAAAGAAATTTGAGGATAAATATCTTGCGCCTTTTGTTTGTACAAACTTGTTTGATGCTTCAGAAGTCATGGGAGAGACCTAGTTTAAACGAATTCAATTTGTGAAGTCGTGGATTAAATGGTGTCCTTTTTCCCGCCTATAGTACTTTGCGCGCTAATATCCAAGTGCAGAATGTAAAGGTATATTGAAAAGTGCTTAGCGAAATTCTACCCTACAAGTCCACGATCAACCATCATTTGCAATACATGTTAATGAGGTAGGTGTAGGTTCATAGATGCTTACAAATGAAGGTCGGCACGTTGTTGTGCCTCCGCAAAGAGATAAATGCATGAATCCAATATAAAGTCTTCTTAGACACAAACGTGGGTAATTGATGAACATACTCCGTACTGCCCTCCAAAGTAGCCCACATTTGTTATAGCTGATCAATCACCTATTGGAGCTCTTGTGCCTTATCCGATTGCTGAATATACTCCATTATCTTTGTTGGGGCGTCACAATAAATGTCTTATAAGGGCTCCCAAGAGTCGTCCAGCTCTTGAAGCCCTTGCCAAGTAACCAGTACCTGCCACTTTCAAACTGCTGCATTGTACCGATTGTTCTTGATCTTATTTACACCAAGGATGATCGCTCTAGAACAAGTTTGTAATGTCGTTGGTGTCTTCAGGAGTGTCGCAACTTTCTTCAAGAGATCAACCAAAGGTGCCGCATTTTTTGCCAACTTTTATTTAAAGCTCGGATCAACAGTGGCAAAAAAATTGAAATGGACTGCTCGACAAGGTGGAACAGCGCTTTACTTATGCTAGAGCGACTTGTAGAATTTCGACCGGCTTTGAATGCTTTTTTAAAATACATTTGAACAGAAAAAGGTAAAAAGGAGTATACTAATGTTCGCTGCAAAGACCAACACATCAACAATGGTTTTTATAAAATGCTTAATTGAGCTCTTAAACCCTCTTCTACTTGCAACGGAGACGCTTAGTGGTGACAAATACCCCACACTACTATTGGTTGGACCAGCACTACAAACATTAAAATTGCAATTAAAAAACCAAGCTATATTTGATGCGTTGGTCGGCGTATTGCAAGGTGAGCCTTTTGTGGATGGTGTGATTGAAATTATGCATTCGAAAGACATTATTAGTTTTTAGTTCTCCTAAATGATCGATTTATGAACTTGCCTTTTGATGTTTCAAGGCTATCAATGCTTGACCCACGTTTTACTGAGCTTAATCAATTCTCCCAAAACAAGGTATATAATTATCTGGATGACCTAAAGTGTTGAGATAATACAAAAATTAAGATATAATATAAAATTTAATGCTACAAATAGTTTTTTGAGGTAACACGTTAATATTTTTGTTTGTCAGCTAAAGCTCAGCTTTTAGCTGAGTTGGGAAATTTATCAATGAATGCCAATTTAAATATTGCAAGAACAAACCAAATTCAATCGCAAACGAATGGTTTTGAACATACCCTTAAAAAAGCGCCAACGAATTCTCTCAGAATTGTTTGGTAATCGACTCCGAGATGAAGAAGATAATGTGAATCTTGATAGTACTACGATTCGTGTACGAGCTCAATCTGAGCTTGTCATATATATCTGAGCGATGCCCAGTTTGTTTGCCATACTATTGGCCCATTAAAATGGTGGAACATGCAACAAGCTAAATATCAGGAAGTGGCTGGGATGTATAGCAACATCCGCACCATCCGAGAAAGCCTTTTCAACTAGTGGCAATGTACTTAATGAAATGCGTTGTTCTCTTAATCCTACAACGGTACAAGATATTGTGTTTGTAGCAGAAAATTCTAGTAAATTTTTTTGTATTTCTTTCGTCGTTAAAATTTATGTTTAATATTGTGTTCTACTTCAAATTAGATATAGACTTAAAAATAAGATGAATTTACTTAAGGTCAATTTAAGCTAACGATTTCCAAATAGTAATTAGGTTTACCATGTGCACAGGATAGCCTTGGTTTTCATGTTTTACATAGCAATACAATTTTAACAATAATCGGTAGAAAAATAACATTTGACACGGAAATTATTTCAAGAATGACAGGCCAAGAGAGAGGTAAGAGATAGTTGATAAATGAAGACTACCAATGCTATCCAATTGTAATAAGTTTTGCAGAAAAAGATCAAACTGAAGATAATTGCAACATAAGAAATGATTTGCATGCAGATGACTTCATTTGTTATCACATCCATTGGCTAGATGTAAAATAAGGATAAGGGAAAAACGGACTCAGCACTAATGAAAACGGAAAAATAATGAATTCCCTTTGCTCATCAATGACAAGTTCAAAAATCTATTTAAGATGAAAACTATA
Organism: Thraustotheca clavata; assembly: GCA_002081575.1. Lineage (NCBI taxonomy): Eukaryota > Oomycota > Saprolegniomycetes > Saprolegniales > Achlyaceae > Thraustotheca > Thraustotheca clavata. The sequence continues at coordinate 3,270 of JNBS01003293.1, forward strand.
TAACAAGCCAATTCAATATACCTCATATTGGCGTTGTAGTATGATTCAAGATATAACATAAATTCACATAAGTACTTGAGTCACGGTTGCTGTTCAATCCATAATCATGGGAAAGCATTTCGTTTAATTGTGTATGATAAACCATTGATACAAGCATAACCTAGATGAAAAAGGCTTTACAAGTATTAATATGACAGATTTACGAGATATGATAGCCTCAGGATCGACTTGCAGCTTGAGAGCAATCGATTGTGGTTTCTTCATTGTTTCTTGCTCCATCGTGTCAGAATTTGCTTGGTCGAGTTATTGGACGTTAAAATTTTACTTAGCAACAGCTGAAGTTATTTGACATATGCCATTTAACACCTGACATCCCCAGCACTAATGGCTAGTGATTTCATTGCTTTATTGCCAAGCAAGAACTCAGCTTCTTCCGCTTCAAGAACAAGGCACTCAATTCCACATAGGCTCACTTTTCCTGCTGCTATTGTAATCTCGACATTGACAACTACCTTTGCTTTACAAACAATTATTTGGCCACCGACAGGATGTGCGTTGATAGGAGATTCGAGCATAACAATTTCGCATCCATTCATGCAAAAAGTTGGCTTCGGCATCGGTATTCAAACAATACGGGACCTCAAGAATGGTATTCAGCAATGCCATTCGTTGATTCGAGCCTTTTCCAGTCATTAGAGACTTTTAGCCAGTTGAAAAATCAATCTACTTGGCAAACTTATCTTCGACATTACTAATGTTGTTATATCTTCCATTACTGCCGGATATGCTTCAGAATATTCGGAATCTAACAAGCACGAAATGGACAAGACGCGGTGCTTGCTGCTGCATTGCTTGGCATCATTTCCCCACTGAATGCTGCTGCGCTGGAAAGAAAAAAACGAGGCAAAAGAGCAAAAATAGATGCACTGGCGTTTTTAATCTAAATTCGTACACAGACAAGGAAGCTTTGTCTAAGTTTCGCTTCACACGGGCTGATATTTTTCGTTTAGTACGCTGCCTTAGGGTACCTGGGATCGTCCAGACCCCCGAAAAGACAAGGTGCACCTCCACCGAGGCTGTTTGCGTTGTATTGCGTCGCCTGGCAGTACCTGATCGTTTATGTGATTAGGAATCTATATTTTTTCGGTCATCAAGTGGAATATCAAATATTTTCTTATTCATGATAAATTACTTAGTTAAAACTTTTCAAGATCTTTTATACATGGATCGCATAGCTGGTTCGCTTAAAGATTTTGCTCAAGCCATTATAGCAAAATGAGTGGAAATAGACTACGTATGGGGCTTCATTGATGGTACTCTGCGTCTTGTCTGTCGACCTAGAGGTGGTGCTACTCAACGTTCAATATTTAGTGGCCACAAAAGGCATCATGGCCTCAAATTCCAAACAATATGCACTCCCGATGGGATATTATCTCATCTCTTTGGCCCTATTGAGAGTAGACTTCATGATTTAACATTCCTAAAAATATCCATGCTTGAGGAAACTATTAATGAAGACACAATATTTACTGAGTATGTCGTATTTGGTGACCTCGCCAACGGGCGAACCAATCAGTTTTCTTGTTGTCCAAAGCTCAACGAGTAATTAACAAGTCCAAGAGCAAAGTGCGTGTTAGTGTCGAATGGTCCTATGGCTAAATAATACACATTGGTCATTTCTAGATCATAAAAAGAAGAGTATGCTGGGCCTCACTCCTATCGCCTCCATTTACAAAGTAGCCGTCTTGTTAACGAATTGTGTTACGTGTTGTCGCCAAGGAAACACGACTAGCAAGTTTTTTAAATTGGAACCACCCTCTCTTGAAGATTATCTTGGTTACAAGGAAATTTGAATTGTAATCATAGCTAATGTTTCATAATACGAGTATTTTCATCGCTATCTGAGTTCATGTAATACGTAATAATGCTTAGGGTTTATGCTACAAGAAATCTATTCTTTATTGTTTAAGTTGTGTAGCTAGAAGATGGAGCATATCTTGCATTAAACGTTGCTGTTCCATTATTGCCGTTTGCATGACGTGCTGTTGTTCAAGCAACAACAACTTTGTGTCTTCCGCCATTTGTTGCTGTTGTAGGAGTGCTTGTTGACGAAGCTCCAAGTCTGCCCGTTGGAGTGCAACTCGCTCACTGTCCAATGCAAGTTGGTCTTTACGATAAACTTCTTCCTTGTTATTTTTTATTTCTGGACCTGCTAGGACATTTGATAATGCTTACTTCATTTGATTTTGAAGCTTGTTTTGTTGCTTTCGAATTTCTTGTATTCTTTACATGACTTGTCGTTGCACTGCTCAAAGTGCTTGTGCTTTCATTGTCATATACATCGCCTTCAGTACTTTCATACAATACATTGGTGGATTGCTTGAGTCGCTTAGCTACTCGTTCCTCTGCTGCTTTGCATAAAATGTCGCCTTGACACTTAAAGAATTGTAGTTTTTGATTCTTGTTGTTCTTTGGCAATCGCTTTTGCTTCTTCGACAGCAGTTTGAGCATCTTCATTTGCGTGTAGGAGAGCATCAGTGTCAGACAAGGTCTCATTAATACCTGATGCATTTCGGTTAAAGCGGTCTCGTTTCTGAAAGCTCATCATTAATTGACAAAAATGGTGCTTGGCTGTGAGGGCGTTCAAGAGTTCGTCAAATGAACGTAGTAGCGACACCGCCACCGCATCCCAAGCAGATCCTCGATCACCGTAATTTACTTTGTAAGGCTAGTATTTTAAGACGTTGTGTAGCAAAATGATGTTCATTTCTTCCGTCCAAGTTACTTGCTTTGTATTTTTTTACCCATCGAATTAGTTGTAAAATGTGCAAATATTTGCTAACTTAGCTTGTTTTATCGCGACAAAACCTGTCATTTTGTGAGCTACCACTTCAACTTTTAACTCTGTTTCGAATTTCGAAGCATTACAAATCGAATTTTCTAGTCAAAAAGCTTGCTTTTTCTATTTTTGCAACTTGCTAAAAGGCTCTATTGTTCTCTTAATCTTGTGTCCGTTTTTTGCTTGCTTCATTTTTCCAATGCTTGCTGTTTTGTTCGTCAGTTGCTACTGTGCAATCCCGAAGCCAGTGGTCTCCTTTACTAACCCAGCACCCGGTGTGGGGGGTCTTTCTTTGGCTTCAGATCTGTATTGGTTTGATTCTTTTGCTTTGTTGTTCCAGGCTTCTCTCTCTGCGATTGCCTTCTTTTTGCGTTATATGATATTTCTATTGAGTTCGTGCATATTGTAATATCAGATCATAAAGTCGGACGTCGTCAGCTTTTGCTTCACAATGTTCCAGGTTAACAAGTCGTGTGACTTCCATCTTAAGAACTTCAGGATGCAAATTCTCAATAAGCAATTTGCACCGTTTCTTCTTGCAGTCTCGATCATTGCCGTTTAGCAGAGTTGTTAAACCATTGGCCTCCATGATGTCAGTAAAGTCAATAAAGTATTTCAAAATTCGTGGATCCACGTCATCTTCATCCATATTCATTTTGAGTTCTCGTTTGAACGACAAATTCACATCAGGAATGTGGTCATTCTTTAAGCTTTCACATCTTCTTTTGATTTCTTGAGTCGATTCTTTCTCGGTAATGTCATTTTCCGATCGACAGAACCAACAACAGAGCAACAACTCTAAAATGACCGTCGAGCACCTCTCTCAAAATTACATTGTCAGCTTTTGGAACTGAGCTTGTTGCATCTCTGTCGAAACAATCCAATGGCAAGAGAAGACAACGTGCATGCAAAGTTTGTTCAGCATTATCGTAGCACGAGAAATAAGCACCATCAGAAACGCATATGTACGATATAAATTTTTAATTTCTTTACTTCTTATCTAGGTACAGCAGTGGCTGCCGTACAACTCAAGAAGATATTTATCTGTGCAACAGAGGAAGACGCTCATACTTTGATTCTGAACATGCCTGCTTCGACATTTGGCACCGATTTTGGTCGGCAGGCGCTGCGATATCAAGTTAGTACAAAAAGATGTCGAAAAGGAAAACTTGTAGAAGAAGAAGTGGAAGACATATATTACTTGAAATAACAAAATGGGTATGTGGGTGGGCCAAATCTTTGTTGTTTTCTTTTTTAGATATGTAAAAATTTACTATCAGATTCGAACTCACAACCAAGTCTACGCTAGCATATAAAATATTGCATTTTACAGCACCTCAAACTTTCTTTCAGTATAAGACAGCTGTGCCATACAAACACGAAGACATTACACCACTTTGTGATATTTTATCCAATCTCCTTACCCAATCAAAATGATTTATAGAATAGTTTTACCCAACCAAACTGCAAACCTTAGCCCTTTAGTCTATACGGGAAGTTCCGGTATAGGAGAAAATAACATTTATTACATTCTAAGCATACATAAATCAAGAGTAAAAAGTTTAGTTAAAAAATTCACAAATTATATTAAGGAAATATACACGATGCAAGTAGAAAATGACTTTAGTCTACAAAGCGGTAAAAATCTTTAGGAATCGTAATATTCACAGCAGGAGCATGCCTTGAGGTTGTCGTCGTCGACCATGCTGAATGTCAGCAATCAAAGAAAGGTACGACTGAGCTTCCTCTTTCACGACTTAAATAAACTTGAGTAAGCTTTGATGGGCACTCGTAAACTTTTCACCAAAGTCACGGTTGTATTTTTCAAGAGGATTGTTGGCGCGGTTAATGATATCAATGTCATCCGCGACGACATCATGCACATTTCAGGTTGGGATACTGTACGTTTTCATCCAAATGCATCAAAATACTTCCAAAACTTATTCCATTTCGATGCTTCATCTTCAACATTAAGAAGACTCTTCACATACGCAATACCGTGGGTTGCGATTTGCAACGAATGGTGGTATGACCGTTAAAATATCCAAAACGTTACATTGCATCGCACGATGAACTCAATTTTCGGGAATTCGTAAATCCATCATGTACTTACGAATTGCTTGCTTGAAATGAAAAAGGAAACCGATAATCTTTTCTGTTTGAAATTGATCGGAAACAGCATTTATTAATGCCAATAAAGTCGCACGGTACAGACCTATAATAACGTCATATACAGTACTGTTTATCGTTTTTATCTTGGATCAAGTCTCAAATCGCATTGCATCTGGATATGATGTAGAACTTCCCAATAAGTCCATTCATCCTTGTAATTCCCCAATACCATAAAATACAGGTACATACAAGTCGTGGACAGCATCATACATCATTAAATAATGCATTTGTAAACATCACGTGGGCAATACCTTGAACGTACCATCAATAAAAAATGATATAGATGGAGACCGTAAGAGCGCCATAAGCGTTGGGTGGGAAAATCCCACGATACGTCGTTTTTGACCATTACGCACATTCATTATGTTAAATTGCATAGAGTACCGATCATCTTTTAATGTGCATGATGCGGTTGGTCTTGACTTAATTTGACGGTAAATATTACCACCAGCTAACCAGTATTTTCACCACAGGTGTAATCACGGCTAAACTTAATAACACCATTGAATTCGTTCATTCTTCCCTTGCAGACTCACGATATTTCGAGCGAGAATAATACTGATTTCCATTGAAGCATTGAATTTTGACCGATTTTTTTCGTTTAGAAACATTTTCAATACTGAATATAAGTCTTAATTTTGTTAATTTGAAATTGACGCCCTTCTCAAATGGTTAAGTCATTTTTCTGCCTTGATTTTACCGCAAAACAATCCGTATAAATTACGTAGAGTATTTGCATTACATCTATTTTGAGAGATAGAGAGTTCTTCCCAGACATTATTTAAACTTTTTCTCACCCACAGTAAAGTATTAACGTAACATCTAGTATTATGTACCTTAGTTTCATTATTGGTATCTCATATGACTTTGTCATATGCTTACATCTGTTTACTGATATGTACACTTGGTCCTTTTTCCGTCACAATCTCGTCACAAATTTTTGTGATTTTTTGTGATTTGTGACAAAATTGTGGCGGTGTGGAGCATGTTCATCAATTACCCACATTTGTGCCTAAGAAGACTATATATTGAATTCATGCATTTATCTCTTTGTGGAGGCACAACAACGTGCCGACCTTCATTTGTAAGCATCTATGAACCTACATTAACCTCATTAACATGTATTGCTAATGATGGTTGCTCGTGGACTTGTAGGATAGCATTTCGCTAAGAACTTTTCAATATACATTACATTCTGCACTAGGATATTGGCGCGCGAAGTACTATAAAGTTAACTTTACTGGTAACCAAGAGCAAAATTGAAGAGCATGGCAGAACCTCGTACCCGATTCCGTTTGGACAGTGATGGCGATGTTGCCATGGGCCAGTCAACTACTCAGCCGGTGTATGAGTTTATAGCAGCCCCAAAGATTGCGGCAAGGAGCCACTCAGCATTGGTTTCGTTTGTTCGATTACGCAAACCATACGAAAACGAGATTCGAGAACGTTGTGCTGTTACCTGGGACGTTTGAGTTTCGTCTTCACGTAGTAGCATAATTTGCAATACAACATGAAAGAAAATAGCATGGTTTGTTGTCAATACTAGGGATCGCAGTTACATATACATTTACATTTTTGAGTGTATATATTTTACGTATACTTGTACAACATTTTTTTACTTTACAAAAATATACACAAGTACCACTCTACCACTTTGATACCCTTTCACCACCACCCAATTAACGATGGAACCCTCAACCATCGATACGCACTACAACAAGGTGGGGAAAAGGCAAAGGACGTAAAGTGAATTGTGTGTTTGCAATGAAATAATGTTGTGTAACGCACATTTATAAGTGCAACCTAGATAAGACAATTATTCCAGCCAACTTCATCTTCAATTTGACAAGCACACGATCTGTTCGGACTGTACGCTCTGAAGTAACCAATGCATTAGAAGGTGAAACTTTGACGCCAGTGATCACGCAAAAAACCATGGATTGCTTTACTGATAAAATGTCTGCTACTTTACAAGATGAAATTGATAAAGTAATTGCAATTTTTTTTACGAGACTGGATGCCGTTTAGGGTTGCTGATTCAACAGCGTGGAAAAATATCTTTAAAGCCTTAAGGCCACTGTACAATCCACCATCAAGCCACCAAATTTCATTGAAACTGTTTGATTCTGCAGTCATGGTTGCATTTAACGATGCTCGAGCTCTTGTGAATACAAACACCAAAATTGACAATTGCAACTGATGGATATACCAGTATCAATGGCAAGCACTTGGTGAACGTTATGGTGCATTTTGGCAATCAAAGAGTAAGACCTGTTTCGTGGTCGATTGAACACACATGACAAACGGCAGAGTGCACGTGGAGTGGCTTCTGTCATCGAATCCACTACAATTGGCATTGGAATCGAGAAAATTGTTTGTGTCGTCACTGTTAACACAGCCAACATAAGTGGAGCATGGCAAATAATTGAAAATAATTATACGCATATTGTATGCAATGGCTGTGGTGCACATGTAATGAACCTACTCGTGAAGGATGTGACAATAATCGATGCCCTTAAACGTGTTATTTTTCAAGCAAATGTGTTGACATGATTTGTGAATAATCGAACTCAAGTATTAGACCAATTCCGATTCATTCAAGAAGAACAATATGACCCAGGAATCATAACAAGCAAGAGAGCATTATCGTTTGTTGTTCCAACACGGTTTTTTACATACCATGCTACTGTTCTGTATAACTTGGAAAATCGATCAGTGCATGAATCACTCACGGTCCATCATGTGCGAGTCGCATGTGTGATCAAAATCAAAAGTCAAAGCGACTAGAGTACACTTCTGTTGTTCATGACAATGCGTTTTGGGTATGTGCTGCTGAATTTGTGGAAATACTTCAATCTACGTCGAGAATTGTTAGCAAGGTTAAATCGAACTCCTGCAACCTTGATGAAATGTACGAAAATTTCATGGGATTGATTGAGGAGTGGTCTGATGGTGAATTTCTATTGAATATTGCAAAACACAGATTCGATTATGTACGTACACCGTCAATGGTTTTTGTTTCTCCTTAAATCCTGCTAATGGAGGTGGTGCAAACACGTATATCGATGACGACGGAGTGAATGATTTGGCAATTGTTCTTAATCTTTTGCCTGATTATATGGTGTACAAGCGAAAGCTTGCATCTAAAATTGAAGATGCTCGGTCTGAAATATGCAAATTTCAACATGCTATGGCTTCCCCAACACAAAGTGAATTAACTCTTATTAATTCCATGAATGCTGTAACTAGGTGGCATTTCGCTGGTCTGCGATCATACCCACTATTAGCCTATTTTGTTTGCTATTCCTACGTCCCAGGCATCAAGTGAACGACTCTGGAGTATTTATGACTTCATACACAGCAAACGACGTAATCGACTAATACAAGAGAAGGCAAGTGGATTAGTACTTATGTATGCTAACGCTACTATTGGAAAAGATGAAGCAGATATTGTTTCAATCATGCTGGGAGCATCAAGTGATCTTGTTGAAACATCAGAAGAGTAGGTGGTTCATTTTCATTACACTTTCATTTACAGTAAATTTGTAAAATAAAAAAAATATACAGTATTTCTTAAACCCTAGTCAATACACTACGTATATTAGTGCAATTGTGATATAGTAATGGGCATTCTGTAAGATTTTGTATAGTTGATGGCATACCTCGAGCAGTATTAAGTGTATAGTATATAAACCTGATTTCAATTTCGGGCTGTCGTCCCTCTCGTGCCTTCTAGCTTCTGCTGTTCGACTTTTTATATTTCATTAGTTGTATCTCTACGTTCTTTCATATTAGGTGAGAAAAGAGACCTTAGATCATATTGTTAGTACACATTGTTGATAATAAGCTACCTTTGGACCTTTCGTTCGGTGCTGCTCTCGCCTGGAGCTCTTCTTTTGGCTTTACTTAGCAATTGAAGTCAGTTGGATCTTACTAAATTTTGAATGGCAGTTTTTGAATTTGAATGAAAATAAATCTATGTAATAAATTACCTTAATCTTTCTAACAAATTCTTTTTCTATTTTAGTTTATATTTCCAGAGAGTGTTTCAATTGAAATACCATTGACAAAATGTGACCAGTTGAAGAATTTGCCCTGTTTGCT
>JNBS01003348.1:0-11222 GCA_002081575.1 Thraustotheca clavata
GCACCCACGGTGTCGGCACCATCATTGGAATGGACTCCGTGGACCTACACCGACTTTCATGACAAGCAGCAGCAGTGAGTGATCGTCGCCTGTAGGATAGCATACATGTTAAGCACTTTACAATATACCAGCAAGTTAGCACTTGGATTCAAACGCGCGAAAAGCACCATAGCAGTCAAGACTGCCAAACATGCCAATGAATCCACGTTGAGTATTTAGTTCGAGTTCACAATTTACATCAAAATCATTGAGCAATCGTAAGTATTCTTTCATGAATGCATCATTTATTACGTGGCAAAATCTTATTGTAGATTCCTGTGCAGTACTTGCACTGATTTGTATAAACTCGTCCATGGCATCACTTTTTGTTCCATAGCATAGTATTCTTAAAGCTGCAGTGCACTTCTGCAATGGTGAGAGGGTTATATCTTTAATCATATACAGCAACGATGAAATATTTGACCTTGGCGGCCACATGCATCGGGTTTCTAAACGAAACACGTGTCATTTCTAGTACACGTTTCCACAATCTTTAGAAATAGACTTCTATTCATTCGATACCGGGGGCGAAATTTGTGCATCAGAGTAGAGCGGCGGTTCTGTGCTGGTTCCATAGTAATCACGCATTATTCGAGAGTGACCTTCAGCATGATTTCGGTCGAAAATTTGCTCTTCGACCTTTTACTGAGCCCCTTTGTTTTGATTTCTTCGTTTGTGCAATCAAATGCATGTGCTGGAGTACGTGCATGAATATGTAGTCGCCCTCATCGTCGCCGTCCAAGCTGTAGCCTGAAAGGATTACAAGTTATGCAGAGGAACAAACGAAAGTGGAGGGAAATGAGAAGTGAATTATTTAGATTAAAGAATACGCAAAATGTAGTATTTTTTGGTGTGATCAACATGCAGGATTAGATAGCTTTTCTTCACTGGTACTTTTCTTCTCGTTTCACACATTATGAGGTAGAAATATGACAGCCTCCCATAGCCATAGTGTGAAATGCCTTGATTAATATCGGCTTAGAATCATGTTTTGTGAGGACGTCAGCAGCCATTGATTCAGTAGGGCAATAATTAATGATTAGTGATCCATTTAGCACAAGTTCTCGTAGATAGTGAAATCGCAATGCCAGGTGCTTGGTTCGATCGGAGCTGGTCTGGTTTCGTGCAAGAAACAGAGCACTTTGATTAACCATCATGAGTGTATTTGATTTTGGCTCCATACCAATAATTTCAGATAGTAAATTACGCAAAAATTCACCATTTTGAGCAGCTAGACATCCAGCTACATATTCAACTTCAGCCGAAGACATAGCAACAATTTTCTGGAGTTTGCTTTTCCATGATATCAAGCATCCAGCGTAAAGCCAAACGTAGCCACAGGTCGAGTGCCCAGTTTGTCGATCATCAGCCCAACTAGCATTGCTAAAACCAAAGAATTCGTCCCTATTGTTAGCAAAGTGTAAATAAACATCATTTGAACCTTTTAAATCTGAGTACGCGCTTGGCCACTGACAAGTGAAGTTGTCGTGGGTGTTTAAGGAATCTTGATAGTTTAGCGACACCATGCATGATATCTGGCCTGGTCATTCGTGCGCAATACAAGAGTGATCCAATGATAGAACTAAATTCATTGTTATCATCAAGCAAAGGACTTCTTCACTTGCTAAATCTGTGCCAACAGGTATAGGAATTTCAACGGAGTTTGCACAAGACAGTCCGAAGCGGGTTAACTTTGCATCAATATATTTCTTCTGATGTATTTTTATTGTGTGTGAATTTGTATCAAAATCGACTTCAATACCAAAGAATTTCTTGGCTATACCAAGGTTGTTCATCAGTAGAAATTGTTGCAATTCCATAAAGATGTTGTCAACTTCATTACTTGTAGCAGCACATATCATGAAGTCGTCGACATAAATCGTGATGATTTGGAGATTGCCATTGAGGTTTCTTGTGAAGACACAAGGATCTTATTGGGTTGGTTGAAAGTCGATTTTCATTAGAGCATCAGTGCAATATTTGTAGAAAGCGAGAGCACCTTGCTTTATACCATACAAAGCCTTCAATAATTTCCAACTTAAACCACTACAATCATCAAAACCTTCAAGTGGGTCCATGTACAAGGGAACATCAATATTTGCATGAATATAGGCATTGGTAGCATCGCCATGATAACATGAAAGACCATTTTTTGTGCAAATTGCCAATACTAGTCGTAGTGATTCTGGTTGAGCTGTTGGTGAGATGATAGTCGATATCAAACCTTTGATGGCATCCTTTTATCACCAAACGGGCTTTGTGCTTGACAGAACCATCAGGTAAAGACTTCTTTGTGAATACCCACTGATTTTTGAGATTGTTGCGACCTGGTGGTAACTTCACACGTTCAAAAAAATTCATTGAATTGAGATTGTTGAGCTCATGCAAGCATGCTTCATACCAAAGATCCTTATCAGGACGAGCCATTGCCTCCCAGAAGCATGCTGGCATGGGATGATCAATAACTATTGATAAGCCACAGAACTCAATGAGGTTGGTGAAGTCCTGTTGGGTATCTTCGGCAGTTGAAATGCCACGATCAAGCATTGCTGTTCGACGTGTTTTGGTTGGCAGGGGCTTGCATCCCATCTTGTTCGTGAGCAGCAGGACGAGCAACAGGAAGGTAAGTGTGTATGTCGGCAACGTATCGTGGTGGTTGAGCTGGAGTATTTGAAATCTTATCAACATTAATATCTCCATCATTGACATCCGATTCCATATCAATGTTGACGTCAGGTTGTTGCGGCGGTGCACGCAGCCGTGCTAGGTAACGAGTGTTGTGTGAATGCACAGCAGGAAGTGGTGGTTGACTTGATGCAATTATCGGAGTAGGAGCGAACGTATTGGTACTCTAAGATTGGACGTGGGGTGTTGATGGAGGGTATAGTGCTCTTAGAATAGTTTGAGGTGGTGTTGTACGTGTATGAGTTGATGGTGCTGGAGTCAGTGGAGCAGAAGAAGTGGGTATCGATGGTGTTGGTGACATCGGTGGAGGTGAAGATGGGGTCGCACGAAGCTGGTGAAATGGGGGTGCAGTTGTACAATATCGGTGCCCTCATCTTGCTCAGTATCATCACCAAGAAATGTTGATTCAAGGAACTTGACATGTACAGCAATTACAAGCTTCTTATCTTCCAAATCATAAAGTTTATAAGCTTTATTTTATTCAGAATAACCAACAAATATGCATTTGTGTGCACGAGAAGTAGTCTTGTTGGGTGGTTCAGTTCGGTTGTAGCATATACAGCCACAAGTTTTCAAGTTTGTGATCTTGGGTTTGAGTTTGAAAATATGCTCGTAAGGTGTGATTGTAGGTGATTTGGAATTAGGCGCACGATTCAATAGAAAACCAGCAGTAGGTATAGCCTCTGCCTACCACTTACGATCTAATTTGCTGTGAATTAGAAGCGCAGGGGCAATGTCCAACAGTGTTCGATCATTCGTTCCGCAGTGCCATTCTGCCACTGGCAATTTGGTGCACTGCGTTCATGAGTAATACCATGACTCTCGAGGTAGTTGGGGATTGCTTTGTTTACGAACTCCATGTCATTATCAGTACGAATGGTTTGAACTTTTGTGGATGTCTTGTTTTCAATCCACTTGTGGTAGCGATTGAAAGCATTTAATACTTCTTGCTTGCTCTAAATAAAGAAAATACTGACATAATTTGAGTGATCTTCGACAAAATAGACAAAGTAGATGCTGCAACCAGTACTTGGAACTCGTGATGGTCCCCAAGTATCGGCATGTATGTATGTGCCAAGAGGTTTACGACCTCGATCACCAATCTTTGGACGTGATGTATTTGTCAATTTTGCTTTAATGTAGCTTTCACATTCCTTGATTGATGTTGCATTAGATGGCCCACCAATTGCTGCTTTTAGAATGGCATTTGTGGGATCGCTTGGTCGATGACCAAGTCTTGCATGCCATAATGCATCTGAATTAACTTCTGTACTATTTGCTTGCTCTGTAGGTTTAATTGTTTTACCATTGAATCGATATAAAATTTGATGAGGTAGTAGTAACTGTTGCTACTAATCGATTGCAAACAAGAATTTGTGCAACATTGCTCTTGAAAGTGATGTGAGCATTGGGATTTATTTTAATCATTTTTGAGATGGAAATGAGTGTTTTGGTAAGAGTTGGTACATACAAAACATCTTGAAATGTGGACACAGTACCAATATCATTTGAACGTAGCTGAATTTTACCTCTTAGCTTCACTTCAATAGGATGTCCATCAGCTAAGTGTACACCTCTTGAACATTCTTCGGTGTCATGAAGTGCATTAATATCACCAGTCATGTGGCTGGAAGCACTACTATCCATTATAACTTCCATTGTCCTTGTGTCTTGTTGGCAAATGAATGCGGATTCAATTGTTGGTGCATCATCGATAGCTCATATTTCATTTTCGTCATTGCCGTGCGTAAGGAAATCATAATTGGATTCAAAGTTTAGTTCACTGTAGTTTTCTTCAGTAAGAAAAAATAAACCATCATCATCGGCAAAGTTAGCTTCTTGCGCAAATGTGGTTCCATTTTGAGTCGGAAACTTGATGCGATTATTCAATTTTCCACGTTTGGAATTGAATTGAGAGTTGCTTCGATTGTTATTGTTGCCTTTAGGGTTTTGTGCAAGTTTTTTAAGTAATCTTTAAAAAGATGACTACGTCTGTGAAATATGAATATTCAATTGTACCGGTTTGGAAAGCTTGATCATTTTCATCTGTGCCAAATTGTTGATGCTGACGCTTGTATCTATCGTCGTCTAGCTTCAATTCTTTGATAATTTCAGCCAGTGTAGCATACATGCGAGAATTTTGAGTTTGTGCATGTAATATGAACTGAATAGTAACATTAAAGCATGAAGGAAGCAAACACAATAGATAAATAATGAGTGAATCTTCTCGGGTGCTATCACCAGCAGAAACTAGTTTTCGTACACACTCCATGATTTGTCAATAAAAGAATCAAAATTGATGTTATCATGCCATTGAAGTGAACCAAGTTTTATTTTGATTGCCACTATATCCACTTTTGTACTACCTTCGTAAATAGCTCGAAGGGCTTCCCAATTTGCGTAAGTAGTCGTAGCTTGTGTAAGGTATTTCAAATGATATTTATGAATGTTTAAACGTATGTACGAACATGCAGCCATGTCATCATCTTCATCGTAATTTAGTAGTTGATTTTTAGGTTTTAGGGATTTGCAGTGTCATTGTTGTTTGATGCGTTGAATTGTTGCATCAGACCATTCTCGACAGTTAGATCCATCCAATTTCAACTTCGTGGTTAATTCAAGTACATAGCGTTGGGTTGGGCTCATAACCTGAAAAGTTTACAAGTTATGCAGAGGAACAAACAAAAGTGGAGGGAATTGAGAAGTGAATTATTTAGATTAAAGAATATGCAATACGTAGTATTTTTTTCGTGTCATCAACATGCAGGATTAGATAGCTTTTCTTCACTTGTACCTTCCTTCTCGTTTCACACATTATGAGGTAGAAATATGACATAGCCACTGTACATGACATCCAATTCCGATGCAATACTGATGTGCTCGTCCACGCCAAACAATAACTGTATCCGGATTTTATCAGGATAATCATTCTTTGCAGCGTCAACTGTGGGAGTGCTCTTAACTATACCAAGCATTGTAATTTGAGAGCTTTGTGTGACTGAAGTTGGCTTTTGATCACATCACCGAAGAATCGAAGGTGTTACTATAAGTGTCCTTATCCCAGTCAAACCCAGTACAAGCATGGATATTGCTGAAAACCCTTCTTTTAAGCAAGAAATCAAAACATTAAAGAAATATGGTACTGTACATAAGATATATATTCATAATCTTTGCCTGCAATACATCGTGATTTCAATATTAATCACCAGTATACTGGTATCGATACTGGATCATTTTGATAGGTTCAATATATCGTGATGTTCAACCAGTCAAAAGCTCTACTCAAACAGGACCTCTTTTGATACAGTATTTCAGACTCATTTGAAATACTGTGCTGAATAATGATATGTCGCATTTAATAGGATGCAAAAATGATGGTCTGTATAAAATTCCTGAATGCATCATCAGCTTCGTCCATCGGTGAGTCATTAAGATAATACAATAATAAATCATCTTATAGCTATCACGTCAATTGCTTGAAGCAACTAAAGCAGATAATGTTAAATATGTTACGCAATGGCTTGCTCAAGGTGGCAATCCAAATGCATTTATCGAGGTAACAAGTCACACTAATGTCTAAATGACTCATAGTTAAAGGATTGGACATTACTACTTCAGGCTTCATTTCATGGCGCCGGGCGTATTGTTGAGCTATTGATTCAATTCAACGCTGATGTCAATAAATGTGATGAAGTAATGTATTATAAAGTCAAATGTCACTATCTAAATTGAATACTTAGAATGGCCAAAGCCCATTGTACTTAGCATCACAAAATGGATGGGATTCCGTGGTATTATTACTTGTTGATGCTGGAGCGGATATCGATCAATCAACAAACGTTTGTCTAAAGTGATTTTTTTATTGATTTAAGATTAGGATGGTGCAACAGCATTGCACATAGGTTGTGCTTTTGGATTTCATTCTGTGGTACGAATATTACTAAGCGCAAATGCAGCTACAGAGTGTGAAGATCTTGTGAGTTTTGATCGTATTAATGTGTTTAATTGTCATCAAGGCTGGACGAACAGCGTTGTGGATATCAGCATTTGAAGGTCATTTGGTAGTCACTTCATTGTTGTTAAAGACAAATGTGGCAATCAACAAATGCAACAAAGTTGATTTATTCAGTGAAATTCCTCTCTCACAACGCTTTAGGATGGTGCCACACCTCTTTTAGTTGCCGTTCAACAAGGCCATGTTGCTATCGTTGCTTCACTTATAAAGAAGGGTGCTGATGTGAATTTATGTATGAATGTAAGTTCGTGATTGCTAGTAAGTTTTTACTAAAAAAGTATAGGATGGAGCGTCTCCATTGTTTGTAGCTGCACAAAATGGAACTGATTCTATTATTCAAATGCTGATACATGCCGGTGCTGCTATCGACCTTACAATTGATGTACTAAAAAGAATTTAACAACCACTAAGCCACTCTATTTACTTAGGAAGGTGCTACCCCAATTTATGTGGCTGCACAAAATGGTCATAGTGGATCAATCGCATTGCTAATTAACGCGAATGCTGATATCAACAGGCGCGTCAATGTATGAAGCTTTAAAAGTATCGAAGGTGGTCAAATAATTAATGTGTAGGATGGATTTACTCCATTGTACGCTGCAGCACAAAAAGGCCATAGTGAAGTTGCAGCATTACTTTTAAATGCCGAAGTTGTTGTTGATCAACCCATGCTGGTAAAAATCATTGCATTTTTATTAAATCAATCCATTTAGAACGGCTCATCTGCACTTCATGCTGCTGCTCAGAATGGTCATGACATTGTTGTATCTCTACTTCTTGATGCAGGAGCAAATGTAGGAATGAAAGATGAGGTATAATGTGTTTCATACTTATGATTTAAAAAGACTTCAGACAGGAAAAACTCCGTTGTATTTAGCAGCCAAGAATGGTCATGATTCAATTGTTGCTCTTCTCATGTCCAACGATGCTGATGTGAATGAGGCAACAAATGTAATGTGAAAGCATTAAAACGATGCATTATGTGTGCTAGAATCATGAAACACCAATTTTTATTGCGTCACAGCGTGGACACAAGAATGCTGTCTCCCTATTACTTGATTCCAATATTGATATTAATTTTGCATCTGAGGTAATAAGCATAAAACTTTTGAGTCTCATAATGTAGTCTGGAGAAACTCCATTATTTGCTGCAGCAAAGAATGGTCATGGAGCAGTGGTTATATTATTGTTAAGTAAAAAAGCTGATGTAAATCAGCCCAATAAGGTAAACAACATGTAAATTTTTGATCTTACGAATAATTAGATGGGAATGAGTCCGCTTTGGGCTGCTGCAGAAGCTGGACATACTGATGCTGTTACCTTGCTTCTTCAAGCCAAAGCAATTATTAATCAACCTGATTGTGTATGTTGTACGAAATCAAAGGCTTTGATATCCTATTATATAGAACGGACGAACGCCACTCAATATAGCGGTCGAATGCGGACATACCACAATAGTTTCATTATTAATACATGCTGAAGCTGGTTTGAACAAGTCCAAACACGTAATTTTCCATGCTATGAAATTAGCATAAAAATCAACTCTAGATTGCAAAAGTGCCATGACTCGACGTAAAGCAATTAAATACACTAAGTCCTGACTTAATAGCAGGCTTTACACTGTGCAGCTTTTAAGAGAGAGGCTCAATATGCTTGTTATATAGCATTGCATTTTTGTGGTTGTATCAATTCTTCATGGTGACAGTGTAATACATCTTCAGAATGGTTTATCATTACATGACGAAAGAAGTAAAGTAGATATCAAGAATCTCATATTTATATATTCAATATAAGCGAGAGGATAGAGTTTAACGTGAAGCACTTATGGAATATTTCCATGCTGAGCTATGCATTGGAGAACATCTTTTGCAGTGGGTCGTAGTTTTGGATCAAAATTCAAGCAATCATCAGTGAGATTGCGGTACCATTCTTCACAATTGTCACTAACTTTTGGCCGTAATTTTCCATCTCGAATATGAGCAATCAAGTCCCAAATTTGAATATTTAAAGTTCCATAAGGTTTATGAAGAGCTTGAATTTCAGAAAGCACCACACCAAGTGAATAAATGTCAGCTGGAAAGCTATAGTTGTTATTAATGAACACTTCAGGGGCCATATAACAAAGTGTGCCTACACCAAGTTCCATTTTCGATCCATCGACAACCTTTGCATAGCCTAAATGACCCAATTTGATTTTTCGATCTGACGAAAGCAGAACATTTGTAGTCTTAATATCTCGATGAATAATTCCTTGGTCATGAAGATCATTTACAGCACTGGCCACAGCAAAAGCCAATTCATATTTTGTAAATTCGATGGGATTGGGTTTCCCATTTAATTTATTATCGAGGTACCCACGTAAATGACCGATATCCATATATTCAAGAACCATTTCAGGGCAATTTGTGCTTTCATGACGAAGAGATAACAATTTTACGATATAATCGGATTCAATTCTGAAGAATGTATGAGATATCACTATTTATCAAATCTACCTTGTGAGAACTTTAGCTTCAGCGCGAAGTGTGAGAATGCGTGAACTATCCCATGCAGTTTGTACTGCGACGTCAATACCTTGAAAAACTCCTTTGTATTGAATATAATCTGCTTCACAGGCTAAGACAGTGTTGGAATGGACTAGTTCCCCATCATCTTCATAATCCTAAAAAATATCAACCCAATAAATAAAAGTTCTTGTACTTCATCGACTGAAGCAACCTCGACATCGTCTCCATAAAACACCACTTCCTTTACCATTGCTAGAGACACGGTAAATGATGAATTGGTCTTCTTCAGGACTCATAGAAACACGCATACAAGTTGACTAATCTCTACTCAGTATAGTCTCCATTATGTATCAAAACATTAAAAACGAGCTAGGAGAAATATTTTAGACTATAATGCCTTGCGTATTTGAACAAATCCCTAACAACTATGTTGGGTAACTCAAAAGATCAATTGACGTGCATCAGCAAAGGATGCTTCATGCCTTGGTTAGAGTTGGATGTCTTGTGAACATTATTTTGTGTAAACGACAATAAGAGTGGAATGAATAAAGCAGGCTTATTTTACAGCTTGGTGTTCTTACTATTATCTTACTCTTTGAGTGGCGAGAAAAAGTTTGCTATTTTTAAGCAACTCAATACTTTTAAGGTAAGGCAAAAGTATCTATCTCTCCAATTGCAACCCAATGACGCAGTATCAAGACGTGGAGCTCTTGGTTTGCCAAACTCTGGAATCTAGTTTTTCGTCCATTGTACATAAAATTTTCAATTTTTGTGAATAGCTAGAGTATTCATATCGGTGCCAGTATACTGACAAAAGCTTTATCGAAGGAAAGCTAGGGTTTTTATCACTATTAAATCGCGATAAGATTCGATTGCGGAGGAAGAATATGATCGGTGGCCTGGCAAGCGGTCTGGTGGGTATCTTAATTATTTTGATTGAAGCATGTACATGTACATTTGCCTTGTGCAGGTCGATTTGCACCATTCCAATTAGGAAAGTGGTGGAATGGCAGTGAATATTTGACTGGGCTTAATTGGTTGCTGTAAAAGATTTACTTTCTGACGACACACCACAGCTTTTTTGCGAGGATGTAGATAAGATTAAATACTTTTTCTTTCCTCAAACCACTTTTCAATTTTCCGTAAATCAACCATGTTCCGAGTGGCAACACTAGTCGCGCTTATTCAACTGGGCGCTATCCTAGCCTCAACTCCATCACCTACCTACGATTGCGGGCCAGTTCATACAGCTTGTTTTTCAAATGATGGTAAACTCGGTGGCTGCTACGTTCCATCGCGCCAAGGGTGCTGTGACGGTATTACATACTTTTTTGAGGATGGAAGCGGCATGACTGCCAATTGTTGCAAAGATGCCAATGGTAAAGATGTCGTGGTAACCAGAAACGACCACGTCTTCTTTAGTTGCCCAAGTACCCCTACTCCAACAACCACAACTTCCACACCCACACCCACTCCAACAACAACCACTTCCACCCCGACTACCACTACTGCGACTCCAACGCCCACCACTACTACAGTCACCCCTACACCAACAACTACAACAGCTACGCCTACACCAAGTACAACAACGGTGACTCCCACACCTACCACAACCACCGTAACCCCGACTCCAACAACCACTACGATGACCCCTACACCAACGACTACCACCGTAACCCCAACACCGACCACAACAACTGCGACCCCAACTCCAACGACTACCACCGTAACCCCAACTCCGACTACCACAACGGTGACTCCAACACCAACTACAACCACGGTGACCCCAACACCAACAACCACCACCGTGACCCCAACACCAACGACCACCACGGTCACACCAACTCCTACTACAACCACGGTCACGCCAACACCAACCACCACTACGGTAACACCAACTCCAACCACCACTACGGTGACACCAACTCCAACAACCACCACCGTGACCCCAACACCAACAACCACCACCGTGACCC
>JNBS01003379.1:0-11137 GCA_002081575.1 Thraustotheca clavata
AGTACTTTACGGACGAGGAATATTTACGAGTAAAGTTTGAAGGAAAGCATTGTAACATCTTGGTTCTTTTGCTTGCGTTGCTTGATTCGAAATTGAGTTTGAATCAGACTTGCTGCTGCATTTTTTCTTTGCTTTTCCCAACGTGTTCTGTCAATGATATACTTGACTCGTGTTTCATTTTCTGTGAGTTCTAGGGCTGCGAAAAAGATAGATTGGACTAGAGAAAGAATCAATAGTCCGCCAAGAATACCACTAAAAGCCATAAAGATGCGACCACAATGAGTTACAGGAACATAATCACCATAGCCCACAGAAGTCTACATATTTGTCAAGAATATTTCTTTGCTTCATACATACAATCGTCACAATTGTGAGCCAAACTGAAGTCCAGTAATTCATAAAATAAGGCTGGACGGGTCTACAACACAAAACTGAGCTTTGCTAAAGGGATGTGTGCTATATGATATACTCTTCTAGAATGCGAAGTATCGCAGCAGTCAAAAAAGTCACAAAGAATAGCAACGGTAGCTACAAATTCAACCATGAAAATTCAATCCTTCATCTATTTTATACCACTAAGCGAAGTGGCTTGGTATTGAATATAGCTTTAAAGTGAAAAAATGGATTCATGGTATTCACATTTTTCAATGTACCTACAATGGCTTTAATCATACCTGTAGCATTTAGTAATTACCGATGAAAGAAGCCCATTGCGAGTAAAGTGGTGAAGAGCTTCGCATATATCGGCCAAAAAGATAGAGCCGAGCAACCATTAATACACCTAAACTATAACTAAGCTTCAACTTAAAATATTTCTGTACCCAATGTGTCATACGTATATCTATAGTCAAGATAACAATTCGAGTCAATCACTTGCACAGGTAGATTTTTAGGATGTGAGCAAACAGCCATTCCCGTCGTTGAATTGCGGTTAAGTGTGTATCGATATTGCAATATTTCAAAAGTACCAGAAACACCCATGGGAACATGAAAACCACAAATAATAAGCTCAATAAGTAAAGCTGGCCAGAATTCTCTCAGCATGGATGTCCCCGGTGGAAAGATATTTTGCATTTTGTAGATATTTGTATGAGCTAAATATCTCAAAACCAACAGTACAAGAAGTACAAATGTTGAAATCGAAGTACCAATCTTTAATATATCTGCAGCTGGAGCAGAATCAACTTGTTGGACCATCAATACTTCGTTTGTTGCCAACATAAGCACAATTCCAAGCATAGCAACCACAAAACTACTAATTTCATACACTTGTCGAGATCGGTATTCCTACAATAAGATCTTAAATTTTGTAAAACCACCACTTTTACCCGCTTTAAACGGTGGATGGTATTCAAATGCTCCACTGTGCGATTCTGGTTGAATAGTTCGCTTACGCCTGGGGCTTTTAGTTGATCCATATACGTTGGTTTTCCATCTTGTTGCTCTGGAGCCTGCAGCATCCTGTCGCCTGTTACAAAATGATCAATCACACAACACAATTTCCGGCAATTATCATGAAGTATCCGGAACATGTTGCAATCTAATTCCACGCAACTTTTGTAATTGAACGTTCAACTTGAAACAATAAAAATGTATGGGAAAGTTCTTTTTTCAGTACATTTAAGTGTCTAATACAACGCAACTTATCATAATAAGAATTTCCGGAGATTATCACGTATTATCCGGAAATTTGTGGAATCCAATTTCACGCAACTTTATAGATGGAAAGTTTAGCTTAACACAATGAAAATGCATGAGATATTTCTAGTTGCAATACATTGTAGGTGTCTAATAAGACGCAACTTATCATGGAGAATGGGCTAAGCCAATATAAGAATGCATTGGTGGCGTTCTTTGAATTGTTTCCTGGGCCTGAAGTAGATGTGCAGACTCTAATAAGTCGATGTCCACAGTTTGGTACACTACTTGTACAGAATCCAACGTTGTGTCTACCTGTACTGCAATCTGCTTCAGGATTAAAAGAACAGCTTCAGCTTGTGCGTGTGCCACCATGTTTGAAGAAACGAGTGAGCGCATTACGTAGTAAAGAAGCTGTTGGATTGATGGGCGTAGAAGGCACTGTAGTTCGCATTGGATTGACGAGAATGCTGGAAAAAGTTCGACAATATGAATGCATGAAATGTAATACTACATGGGAAGTACACTCGAAACCCGAAGAACAAAATAAAATGACCATTCCTGTATGCTACTTAATGCTAATGCATTGAATAATGCTTTGTTAGAAAACTTGTGTGGCTCGTGGACAATGCAAATCAACTCAAATTCAAGAATTGAAGAGTAATAAAGTTTGCTGTGACTACCAGGTATTAAACATTGCTGATGAATAACTAGATATACTATGATTTAGCTCATAAAGCTTCAAGAACAAGTGTCAAAGTTAGGAGTTGGATCAATTCCACGTTCAATAATGGTCATCTTGGAAGGTGTGTAAAAATTATCAACTTTATTTTATGTAGAAATAGGGCCTTTAGTTGATAGTGTCAAAGCTGGAGATGATGTTGTCGTTGTTGGTACATTATTAAAATGTTGGAAGCCATGTATTAAAGATGTTCGGTGTGATTTGGTTAGAGAAACTATTGGTATTCTAGGTATAATTCATATCGTAGGAAACAATGATAATGGCTAGTAGTATTCGAGTTAAAAGTGCTACTGGGACCACTCGAGCTATAGTCACAGACGATATTCAAAGAGAATTTGAGCAATTCTGGCAAACTCACCGTGAAAACCCATTGACCGGTCGAAATCAAATTTTAGCTAGTATT
Source organism: Thraustotheca clavata (assembly GCA_002081575.1). NCBI lineage: Eukaryota > Oomycota > Saprolegniomycetes > Saprolegniales > Achlyaceae > Thraustotheca > Thraustotheca clavata. The sequence goes on from JNBS01003379.1 coordinate 2,784, forward strand.
TGTCCCCAAGTCTATGGCATGTTTATCGTGAGTTATTTAAACTCTTTGTTTGCTGATTTAAGTAGGTTAAGCTTGCAGTGGCACTTACAGTCATTGGTGGTTGCTCTCATGCTGATGATACTGGAATGAAAACACGAGGTGATTCTCACATGCTCTTAATTGGGGATCCAGGGACAGGTATTTTCATTATACAATTGGTCTCTCTAAAAGTCTGTAGGAAAATCTCAGTTCTTGAGATTTACAGCAGAGTTAAGTCCTCGTTCTGTTTTGACGACAGGAATTGGTACTACAAGGTAAAATAAAATATGAAATTGTTAATCTACGGTATTTTTAAGTGCTGGGCTTACATGCACTGCGGTGAAAGACGGTGGAGAATGGATGCTTGAAGCTGGTGCGCTTGTACTAGCCGATAGGTAATTACTCTAAACTGTTTTCATGTAAATATTCTTGTAGGGGTGTTTGTTGTATTGATGAGTTTAGTAGTATTACAACTCATGATCGAGCTTCCATTCATGAAGCTATGGAACAGCAGACACTTAGTGTAGCCAAAGCAGGACTGGTGTGTCAATTAAATACACGCACTACAGTATTTGCAGTCACAAATCCGAAAGGCCGGTATGATAGCTACAATTATATTATCTTCAGACTACGTGTAGATACGATCCGAATGCTGATATTTCAGTAAACACAGCAATTGCAAGCCCTCTATTAAGGTAAGTCTTTGGTGCCTAAAGTTATTTAATTATTTCATAGTCGGTTCGATATAATTTTGGTGCTGCTTGACACTGTTCAAAGAGATGTAATTGTGCCATAACTTCCATGCATAATTGCTTTATCTAGTGGGATAATCGAGTGTCCTCATTTATCTTGGATCAAGCATCTGCAAGCAGTGTGGGCAAGGGAAATTTGAGTAAACCTTAATCATAATACTGGAGATCCAACGTATACGATGTAGAGGAAGAAGTTGAACAAGACCGAACGCCACTATGGTCTGTTGCAAAGCTACAAGCCTACATTTGCTATGTCAAAGTAACTAGTGGGGTCAATATTATCATAAGTGTCATTTTAGGATTCATTCAAGCCAAGTTTATCTCGTCAAGCAATGACCATTTTGCAGCGTTATTATCAAATGCAGGTACAAATAAGTCACCTTTCGCGTATTATGAATGAAAATAGAGATCGTCAGATATGCGTAATGCTGCTCGAACGACAATTCGCTTGTTGGAAAGTTTGACTCGAATTTCCCAAGCACATGCAAAGCTATTGTGCAGAAATGAAGTCACAGTACAAGTAATTTTACAATCATTAAGCATTTACTTACTGTTTACCAAAGGATGCAATTATGGCTGTATATGTGACCGAAACATCGCGCTCGGCTGACTCTATGTTTGGATACGAGTCAGTGTTGCATAAGAATTTTGCAAGTGATCCAGAAGATGAATACATTCAAATCGAGAATTGTATTCTGAGTCATTTAAGTCTACTCGAGTATGCCTCCAAACCACCACAAGATGACGTTGGAGGCGACTATTACGATGACGCAGTGGAAGAAGAACCTCAGCAAACACAGGTTTGATTTCAATTATTCACGTCGATAGTAAAAAAAATGAAGGCCACAGCTTTTCAGCAGCATCGTTTTAGACCGAATGAAGCTCAGCAATCCCAAGTGAGCCAAACATATAATAGGTGGAGCCAAGCTATTGAGAAACATCGAAGTCAGGTACAAGTAAAAACAAAAATTACCTTAACATTTTTTGACTAGAAAAAAAGGCGCGAAAGCTAACTCGTAGCATAGAAATGGTATGACGTTTAAACATTTATCTAAAGCTTAAAGATTTATCAATTAAATATTTGCCAAACCCATAGTATCATATTTACCCGTACATTTTCAAGCACACAATTGCTCACTTGGTTAAGAGAATCTTTTTGTCATTGTAACAACATACGACTTTCATAGAATAGCTCTGCACGCAATTGTAGTGGATAATAGCCATTAGATTTTTGATATAAACTTGATTTTCAAGCTCCAAAGTGATTGCATTTGGAATTTGGCACAATGGCAACTTTTAGCATCGATCTACTTAAAAAAGCATTTCCCACGTTAAAAAATAATCCAAAAGATATTTTGAAGTATGACCAGGCAAAGCAACAACTCGATGCAATTGAATTGGATAACGAAAATCATATTAAAGAATTGTGTGGATATACAACGGATGACGCTGGCCCAAATTTGCATGGTCAAGGAGCTAATGAGTCCAATGATGTTAACGGCACTGTGCTCTTTAAAATCATTCACTTCATTCCACCCGAGCAGCACGAAAAGAGGATTGAATTGTTGGAACACGAAGCGATCCAGCTTATTGTCAACATAAAGTGGAAGGCAAGATATTTTCATTGCAATTTTTGTTCTCACATTATTATGATAGGCATTTGGTTTCCGAATGTATATTGAACAAGTACTTATGTATGCTTTGCTCCTAATGACAACAACTATTGCTGTATCCATGGATTTGAGCCAAGAATCAACAAATTTTATTACACAATTTTACGTGTGGTTAAATGTTGGTGGAGCTATTGTCATTTCTCTCATATCAACACCTTTTATCAAATATAATCATAAGGGTGTTTGGTTGAAAACGGTGGTCATTGTTGTTGTTGTCCTTTTGTTGCTCAATTATATTGCAGCTCTAACTCAATCTCACGTAAATTGGTCGGTATTTGTACAAGTAAACAGTGGAGTTCTCTTAATAGCAAGCCTCTATTTCATCAAATTTGAGCTTGACGAATTATTCGGGGAAACAACTCGGGAACATCGCGTCTTTAGTAACGAGAGCAGTAGCATGCCACACTGGTTGAATCGCTTTCTGTTTTATATAGTTTCTGCTCCATTAGAGGGGATTAAACAATTCATACTCACATTCATGGGTCGCCAAAATACCTTTTATTTGGAATCCAATTTTAATTGCATTCAGCTACCAACCTTCACTGCTCTAGCTGTGTTTGCTACCTTCGAGCTCATCTTTCCGATCGCCTCAAAATATCGTTTGATTATTGGTATCGTGCTATCTTTTATTTTGTGGGCCTCAAGCATTCAATATCTGGAAGTTCATGGCACCGCTGGCTATCTCATTCCTATGATGACCTTGTTAGTCAATGATGTGTACCGCTTCTTGATATTCTATGCTCCATTTCAATTTGCCTATGCCTTTGCGTATTATTTGCTCTTTCAAGACTGCCTCAAACAAGAATCGTGTGATGCTTCAGCGTTTGATTCCATCAGCCAAAGTTTCATCACCACATATCTTGTTATGCTGCAACAATTTGATACGGGTTCCTTTGATCAACTACAAGGAGCTCAATATGTGGTTGGATACATTTTACTCTTGAGTCACACCACCCTTGTAATGGTCATGTTGTTAAACGTACTTGTGGCCATGTTGTCTAAATCTGTGGAAGATATATTGGAACGTGCTAAACAAGAAGCATTATGTAGTTTTGCTGAATGTGTATTGCGATGTGAAAAAACCATTGGAATTCAAAATATACCTGAAGAATATTTACCTAAAAAACTTGTTGAAATTCAAAACTCATCATCAACACAAAGTGCCAAGCCTCCAAACGAAAAAACACCACTTTTAAAAAGTGAAGAAAATATTGTGTCTCCAAATGAACAAACCCCACTTTTATCCTCCGAGGACACCGTTAAAGCCATTATTCAAGAGATAGCTAATCTACAAGAAAAAATGAATGCCTTAACAAAACGTTTGATCGATTTACATGATAAAGATATGGTACAGAAGCCCTCAAATGAAATGTAAATTGTTTAAGAATCGCGAATCTCGTACATACCGAATTAATTGTTTTATTAATTAATCTGGTGTACATATCGAATTAATTTCGAGGTGTTAATGTAGTGAATTCTACAATGTGTTAAACAATGGGAATATGTATCAGAAGATAATTACCTATGGGCACCAAAAGCCGAAGTTCATAAATTTGATGCTGATGATGCATTGGATGTACTTGATGATAAAAAAGTCACACCAGCAAAACCTAAACAGGGGAAGAATCAAAGCTCATTACTCCTGTGATGTTATGAGCGGCAGAAATGCAGCTACTCAACCAGAAATGCCAAAACCAAAGAAAGCTTTAACACGAAAGCCCAAGGCACAGATAACTACACGTGTAGTTGATACATCCACCACTACTGTCGCTGTCGACACAAAGACAGTGAAAAACGCAAGTTCTCGTAAAGCAAAAGCGCAAGAAGTAGTCGGAACCATTAGAAAAACCTACTTCAATATCAAAAACAAAAGCTGAAGAAGTTGAAAAGCCTCCTGCAAATATAGGAAGCAAACAAAAGCCGAGAAAAGCATTCAAGAAGCCACAGATAACAAAGTGGTGGTGGTTAAACAGCAGCGTACTACTCAGGTATGCTTAGCTTGATGACAAGTAGATTTTAAAATCATTAAAAGACTCCAACAAGGCTATTCCTATTAACTGGCACAGGAAGAAATGACAATAAATGGATCGATTATTCAGTACTGTGCTTCAAAGGAATAGGACATTTGATCCTTCATGCACTCATGTTACATGTAAAGAATTTCGACGGACAGAGAAAATCATTGCTGCTTGTGCTTCTGGAAAGGTTTGTACATACTTGTGTAAAATATTGCTAACTCAATCTCTAGTGGATTCTTATGCCTCAATATTCAACTGATAGTCGGAAGAAGGGAATGTATTTGGATCAAGAACCTTACGAATGGGGGTTAAACAAAGTGTCCAAGAAGATTTCCATGGATCCTCGAGTATGGCCTCCTGTTGCCAAATACTGGTGAACTGAGAAAGCTGCTCGGGCACTAGATGAATAGACGATTGCAATATTTCGAGAAACTCTACCTCCACCCTCTTTTTGTGACCAAGTTATTTCAGCTGCTGGTGGCACTGTTGTCGATGTTAAGAAAATGCTACAAAAGGTAATAATTTGTTGTGATAGATGATTGTATTGAAATAGTTTCAACCTGAAATTGATGGACGATTGTTTTGGTTACCGACAGTATCAAGAAGACTGATAGAGTTATGTAAAGTCTGATACAAAGCATTCCACTAGAGTAAAACCTAACTTTATTATCGAGTACATTACAAGAGACCAAATATGTCGACCACAACTACAGGATTATTATCGTTCATAATGCAAATCCTGTTTAAAAATCTTACGCTACATTATGTCAGATTGCTAATGGCACAGAATAGTTTTTCAAATTCATTGATGCATTCATTATTTGATCAGACTATAATGCTAACATTGTTTTAATTATTTTGGAATATCTTTATGCAACAAATGGATTATCATACAAATCTTTTACTTGGACATGCTCTTCTTGTATTCATTGAACCATCGGACCATATTCTTGTAGATTGGACCTTCAGTGCCATAATTGGGTGATGGTTGCCATCTTGAAGCATCCAAAGTACAAGGTTTTAATGCAATTTTCTTGACTGGTACCTTGATCTTGGTGTCAATCTTTTTGACCAAAGGCTTTTTCAATGTAGCCTTGGTAATGGATTTGGTATTGCGATTCAAAAGTTGGGATGGCTTAATTGGCACAATAGGCTTGGATGATTTAATTGCCACAATAGGTTTAAATAATTTAATTGCCACAATTGGTTTGGACGATTTAGCACCAACAATAGGCTTGGATGGTTTAGATGCTACAATGGGTTTGGATGATTTCGATGTCGCAATAGGTTTGGACGATTTAATTGCCACAATAGGTTTGGATGATTTAATTGCCACAATAGGTTTGGAGATAATTGATCTTGTTGATGCACGATTACAATTATCACCAATATAGCATTTTAAGATCGGAATTTTTGATTGATATCGTTTATCAAGGAATACCACACGATCAAGTGGAGCAATATTATGCACAATTGGTTTAAGTGGAGTTGGCATACGCTTCGTTCTATTGTATTTGAGAATTGGAATTCGTGTTGTAGCTGGTTTTTCAAGAATTTTTACAGGTTTGATAGCACAAATTGTTTTCACAGACAATCGCTGGGCATTCTTCATAGCACGTTGAGCAAGACGCGAATACATTGCCAACGTTAGAAATTTCTTAATGAACACAATTTGAGTGGTGTGGATATTGTACCAAAATGTCCATTTTATATGGGGAAAGTACAATGATATTTGACCATGATCAAATTGTTAAGTATTTTTCGCTTCATTAAGCGTACTATAGATTACGAATGGATTGAGCTAACAACAGCTCAATACCAAAATCCTAACCATAAATCTCCTTTTTGAGTCATTTTACAAGACATGATGGATTATGACTATCAACAGTCTTAAATGGTGAATAAGTATTGAAAATCGCAATCATCTTGATTAACTTGATAGTTTTCATATCAGAACTTTAAAGTTGTCTTTAAAGTGGCACAATTGAGAAGAACTGTGAGTACAATACACTGTAAGAGAAATTGTTGGTATTCTAAAAGACCCTGTAGAAAAACAAAGTTCGAGTGATTGATTCTGATTTCATCGGCGATCATGTTCGAGGAGCAATTAATTTGCCTGAAGACCATTTCAAGACGATGATAAAGTCCATGAGATTGTCGAAGAGTATAAAGATGTTCCCAAAATTGTGTTACATTACATGATGAAGTATTTAGTAGTAGAATGTGTTTATTTGTATATGATTTCTTATAGTCACATTCGTGGACCATTTTGTGCCTTCATCTATCGTACTCTACACTTTGCAAGTTGAAGTTAAAGTAATCCAAGCACTTAGTACACATTGTGGTATTAACAAGTCCAAGTCGATCTGCAACACACATGATATGCCTTCGTCCTGCAGGTTATGATTATAAACAAGCTATGATTTGGAATGCTGAAGGATCGATGTTAAGATGTTTCTCAGGTAAATCATTTAAGGGGAATATCTTTATTAGCAATGTGAAATTGTGATATTCAGCAAACTTGTGGAATGCAGAAACCTTTGTCTTATCAAACCATATCACAACATTCTTAAGACCCAAGCTGCTGTGGCTATGGGAGCAAATATCACCAATACTAATGGAGAAAATATTGATGATACAACCTGCTACCTTTGTTGTATGTGCTTATCAAACTGGTTGTATATATGTAAACATTGACAAAACAACTTAATAAGAAAATTGTTGGAATTCAGTGGCTTGCTGGTTGTTTGGCTGTAAGAACGTCAATGCTTGTAGCATTTCAAGGTAAAACTCTTTGTGCATTGGTAATTAATTTAAGGTAGAGCCATCAATTCGTAATGTATTATGGTACCAAGCCAAACAATTTGGAAGTGTACCAGGTATGGAAGGCCTCTTTCTAGATTTACTGCTCGCACTACACCATCTCGAGATGACGTGCAAGCAATCATTCGTTTAACTGGTGCTTGTTGGTCTCCAGGTTTTGAGAATTAAAATTTCTATTATATGAACAGCGTTGTTGAAGTCGTACAACAACAGGGGAAAAGTATAAAAAGTGTCTTATGTGGAATTGCCAAAATATTGTTAAATTTGAGGTTATATGATTTTACAATGCTATTGCTAATAACTCAAATCAAGTGTGATGATATATTTCACTTCACTCGGGCATCACGAGCAAAGAATAAATTGCTCGTTTTCATGGTCGCTATGAGCAAAATAGGTACTGCGAAAATTGTAGTAACTCAAGGCTGTTGTCTGCAGCTTCTTTAAAACACACTTATGAAACTAGTTGATAGTATGGAGCTTCTGCTCCACACTTCATCGTTGGTTTCTTGGGAGGTGTGATACTTGATCTTGGAGATTTACGTTTACCCAAGCTGACACCAGATCTTCGTGCTATTTTAATGAGTAAAATATTTATGTCTTTTGTGATGTAAAGTTTGAAATTAGTCTATGGCATAGAAAACCTAAAGATTTTGTTGTTAAAGGAATCCCGGATGAAGAGGATTAAGATCACCAAAATCAGACAAGGTATTGCAAATTAATCAAGTTTGTACGTCAAATTTAATACAATCCTGTATCAAATGCAAAGTCAAGCAAAAAAATTACATCCTTTTCCAGGTGATATACACACGTGCAATTGCGATTTGGTTGATCTTTCTGGTTTTTCAAGAATTGTTGTGTCGAAAGTCAAGGATTAACAAAGTTTGCCAAGGATGAAAAGAAAAATTTCCATAGTTATTAAACAATCTTTCAGCAACTTTCTTCAGTAAAGATGGTTTGATTTGTATTAGCTACCAACTTTTCCATGGCTGTCATCTATGCTCTTAAAGAGTGTACAACACCATTCGACACAGATGCTCGTTTAGTTATTGGGATTTTATTAACACTTCTTG
>JNBS01003401.1:0-11711 GCA_002081575.1 Thraustotheca clavata
TTTCAAAACATTTTAATACCCTATATCAAAAAAGATCTTGATAGTGAAATTGCTCAATGAGCACAAAAAGCATTTACAGTCGGTACAAAATGAGAAAGTTTACCATGTGATAACTAGTGGACATACTTTTGGATTGCATATAGTGCTATCAAGTTGCGACATCGATCCATTGCATGTGCTAATGCTTCCAAATGTTTCCATTGAGTTTCTTCCATTGTATGGATGTTTTCATACGTTTTCAGAAGCTTGGATGCTTGATTCAACACAAAGTTGCGAACTGCATCAATATCTGGTGGAAGTTCATTGTTTTGGTTGTACAATGTCGAGATGGCATTGCGAATCTTTGGTTCAATGGCATGAAGTGCATCAAATGCATTGGTATTTTTTCATTTAATCTTGATGCTTGAGCTTGATGTAGTAGCAATGCACCTCGACGTGTAGGGCTATCCATATCAAAATGAGAATAATGCCAATAAGTCAAAAATAGCAAAAACAAACATGGATGCAAATCATCAATTTCAAGTTTAGAACCAGGGGTAGTTGGGGTGGAAATATAACATTTAATCAGAAAGCATTATTTGGCACGAGCACCTTGTTAGTTGCTGTAAATTGGCAATTCAATCATTTCTGAGTGATATATTGGTGCTATTTAGAAAACTAGCTGTATACTTTAAATATTTGTCTTATTAGGACGGGGTTTGGCATAATTGTTTGGTAATGAGCTGCGTAGTTAAGTTGTGATACTTCACCTCAATGGATTAAAGTTCATGGGTTACCATAGAACAAAACGAGAATAGTTTACAGCCGTGACTGTTGGCAAATTTAAAGAAAGACATGGACACCCGTGGGGATAGTCGCAGTGGGGCTCGACGAAAGCCACCTCATGAAAAATCAGCAATGAGCCCAGTAGAGATTGATGCAATGTTGAAAAAACGATTGTACGAGCCTCAAAGTGCCATTCACCCAAATGAAATTCGGAGCGCACTTGTACCTCGCGTGAAAAAGCCTAAGAAAACTATCAACTCATCAGCGTCAACTGCAGTACTTCCAAAGCAATTACGTCCATCTTTAACTCAACTTGATCCAATTGCAAAGAGTACACCAACACTTCCACCGATGGTTAGCCCAACTCCACCACCTGCAGTAGCAGCATGGACTGCTCCGACTGCCCCAATGAACTCTTTCACTGCATCACTCAACCTTGATGCACGATACCTTGAAGAGTTTGAAGCTGGAAACTTTTTGTACCTCCAACGGAAACCACATAGTGATCAAGTGGTGTATGATTTGCAAGTTGTCGAACACTATGAAACAAACCAAGCCAACTACTACACAATGAGCAAAGCTGGAATGACTCATTTCACCACTGATTCTTCCGACTTTTGTCCATTGGATAAGTGGGAACTCGAGTACACAAGATTTATGAAAATGAGGCAGATCCCTTTTTTTCAAAAATACCGCCTCTGGAAAAACTACAATGTGTGGAAACTTAATATACGTGGCAGTAAAATGAAAGATGCCAAGCAAACTTTAGAAAGAGAGCTATTTGTATTGAATCCACAGCTACAGCCTACACTTTTAGCTTTGCGAGCTCTTACACTCCAAGTAATATTAAGCTTTGTTTGGTGTGATTTTGACTATGTGTTAGGTGAGTCAAATGCTATTACTGCGTCTTGCACCCAAGAAAATTTACACTTTAAGTGCATTTGAAGCTGAACAAAAGCAAACTATTGAACAACTCGTCAAGAATTTGAAGGGTTTTAGTGCAAATGTCATGAATTTGTGTGTTACTGCTTGTGATAATGTCGTCGACCGCTTTCTTGAAAAGAACAAAATCCGTTCTGAGCATAAAATGACATTTATGGAGCGTGCAGCACTCAGGAAAGAATGTCGTAGTCTGACCAACTTCGTCCGACTTGTAGATTTTTTAGTGATCGACGCAATGGTGCAACTGAGTATACACTCATTTGAGTACTTTCTACAGCAATTTCGGCAATCATCAACTCCTCTTTTCAGTGTACTAGTTAGTATCTCTCAAGACCCAGAAACATTCCAAGACGCAATAATACCTCAGCCAAATGCAGAAGCCTGGACACAAAGTATTGAAATACTTTTGAAGGATTGCCTAAGTGTACTTGATGTACCTGAAAGAATGCTTGGTCATCCAATGTTGTTAGCTTATACAAATGCTACTGCTGAAGACGAAGGCAAAACAGTGTGGAGTATTTCGCAATTGAACCTTGTGAGTCTTTTAAATGATGACAGCACATTTAGTGCAGTTAGCACCGATATTTTTTCAACCCTGGATGAAGCTTTTGAGTCAATTGAAAGTTATCTTGAAGTATTTCTACCATATTTCAATACATATAATGAAAACATTGAAGCTCAAAATCATCCTGAACGCTTTTACGATGCTTCGATTGATATGTTTGGGGATGCTATTATGCTTTTTCAAGAACAACAAGTTCAATTCTCAAAAATTCCAGCATCGGGTGTGGTAAGTTTACTGTCTTAAACTATCATGATAGCTTTGTTAGGTTGGTGTATTTAAAGTAGAAAGTGATCATTTTAAACAGCTATTGCTACCAACACCACAGCGCAGTATAGTTGCAATTAAAAACTTACTTCCAATGCTTATGAAAAGACAAAGTGTGGAAATACTCGAAGAACTTGGACAGCTTTCACCGGTAGCATTTGGTTCACCAACAGCCCCAGATAAATTTGTTGAAAAAGTAATGCACATGCAGCATGTTACTACAGTTCTTCCTCAAATAAAACTACAATATCGTCGAGTATATGACATGGCAATTCTCATGGATAATTACGAGTGGCGAGTACCTGATGATATCAAGGAAGATTTGATTTTAATGAAAGAAGGCGTTCTATCTCTTGAAGGTACATTAACTCGCTTTGATGCAGAGTTAGAAGGTGAAACAGCTCGATTCACCCAACTCATTAATGACATGATTCCACCTCTCAACCGCGGTGTGGTATGTAAATAAGTTTGCTAAACCATTAATCACTACTAAATAGGAAGCTGTAGTTAACAAATTACAAAATTTAATATTGAGCACAATGCAAACTCCAATTGAACAAGCTGTGGCATTTTTAAAAGAGCAAGAAGTGGTGGTGAACCAGTTAGCTGCAGAAGCTGCAAAAATTAAGGAATACCAACTCCAGCTTAAACAGAATCCGTCAGAATTTCAAGAAATTCAAGATGTGGTGGATGATTTAAATCTTAAGACAAGGTACTTTTATTGACAGGTTAATACTAACTATATGGTAGACTGTGGGAAGGATTGTGTGAATGGAATAAAGCGACTATCACATACAACGAAACACCGTTTGCAAACATAAATGTTGAAACAATGAGCAACCAGGTTCAATCGTATTTAAAACTTGCATCTCAAGCTATTCGTGCCTTACCCAACAATGAAGTAGCTTCAGTAAGATTGACGTGACGTGATGCAACTCTTTATAGCTTTATTTAGGTGCTGCAATCACAAGTAGAGCAATTCAAACTTGTGCTTCCTGTTGTGGTTGATTTACGAGGCTCATTTTTGCAAGATCGTCATTGGAACCAAATTCACCAAATTCTTGGTTTCCCGGTTATGGTTAGTTTTTTAGTTTTTGTATCAAAACTAATTGAACTCACATAGGATGATCCATCATTGACATTGGGGATTCTAATGGAAAGAAAAGCAATGCAACATGGAGAAGCCATTAGTGTGGTGTCGGTATCAGCTCAACAAGAAGCAGTTCTTGAAAGTATGCTTCAAAAAGTAATTAAAGTATGGCAAACTCTTGAGCTTGAGGTTAAACCTTATAAAGAATCCAAAGATGTTTTTGTCCTTGGTACCTATGAGAATTGCAATAAATTCTAATAATACAATAGGTGCTGTGGACGAAGTTTTAGCTGCCTTGGATGACTCCATTGTTAGTATCAATACTATTCTGGGTTCTCGATTTATAGGTGCAATTCGAGATGAAGTTGAGGGGTGGCGAAGAAAACTAGTTGGGCTACAGGAAACACTTGACGAATGGCTTTTGGTTCAAAAGAATTGGATGTATATTGAAACAATTTTTAGTGCTCCAGATATTCAACGACAGCTTCCTGATGCCTCAAAAGTATTTGCTCATGTAGATTCTTCTTGGAAAGCAATAATGAAGCGTACAGCAGATTCTCCATTAGCCTTAACTGCAGGTTCATTTCCTGGTATTAAAGAAACTTTAACTCAACACAACGCCAACCTTGATAAAATTCAAAAATCCTTGGAAGATTACCTCGAAACTAAACGAATGGCATTTCCACGCTTTTATTTCTTATCAAATGATGAACTACTTGAAATTTTAGCTCAATCCAAAAATCCTCATGCTGTGCAGCCTCACTTGCGAAAATGTTTTGAAAACCTTGTGAAATTAGAATTTGGTGAAGGCACTGTGGATATGATTGCTATGATGTCGTCTGAAAATGAGCGTGTGCCATTAGGAAAAAACTTAAAAGCAAGAGTATGTACTTGCTAAAGTAGTAATGACTAAATATGTCTTAGGGTAATGTTGAGGATTGGCTAAAAGCATTGGAAGGAAGTATGAAAATGTCAATTTACAAACTTATGAAATATGGTCTTGCTGATTATGACACACGATTACGTAAAGAATGGGTTTGTGAACATCCTGGTCAAGTGGTAGCTACTGTGGCCCAAATGACTTGGGCACGAGAGACTGAAAAGGTAGAGTTAAATTTATACTGAATGTATCATCAAATACATTTTAGGTGTTAAAAGAGAATTTAAGTATGCAAACTTGGCTCAATACTGTTGTGTCGGATTTAAACGATTTGATCATAAAAATTCGGGGCAAATTAACATCACTAGAAAGAAAAGTTATCGTTGCCCTTGTGACTACTGATGTTCATGCTCGTGATATCAGTAATAAGTCATAAATTATTAGCATTAACTCAATTTCTTTAGTTGATTGCTTATGGCAAGAAGGTGTGCAAGATGTTGGAAATTTTATTTGGCAACAACAACTACGATATTACTGGGACCCAGAAGCCGATGATGTACTTATTAAACACTCCGACTCCATTATCAAATATGGCTATGAGTATATGGGGGCAACTTCACGATTAGTTATTACTCCATTGACAGATCGTTGTTGGATGACACTCACTGGTGCTTATGGACTTAAACTCGGGGCTGCACCTGCTGGACCAGCAGGAACAGGTAAAATGATTTATTTGCAGTGATATTTATTTCTTGTACAGGAAAGACTGAAAGCTCTAAAGATTTAGCTAAAGCTATGGCAATTCAATGTGTTGTTTTTAACTGTAGTGATCAAATTGACTACAAAATGATGGGCAAACTTTTTCGCGGTTTGGCTCAAGCTGGAAACTGGACGTGTCTTGATGAATTTAATCGTATTGATATTGAAGTACTCAGTGTCGTTGCTCAGCAACTTTTGACTCTTCGTGAAGGCCGTCTTCAAGAAAAGGAGCATATTAATTTTATGGGAGTTGAAATTTTACTCTTAGACCATCATGTTATTGTAACAATGAATCCTGGTTATGCTGGTCGAACCGAACTTCCTGACAATTTAAAAGTTTGTTTTCGCCCTGTGTCAATGATGGTACCTGATTATGCTTTAATAGCAGAAATTATGTTATTTGCTGAAGGCTTTGGTGATGCAAAAACCTTAAGTCGTAAAATGTGCAAACTCTATATTTTGTGCAGTGAACAATTAAGTCAACAGCCCCATTATGATTATGGGCTTCGAGCAGTAAAGTCTGTACTAGTGATGGCAGGATCACTGAAAAGAGCTAATCCAAATTTGACTGAAGACGTGACATTAATTCGAGCTCTACGAGACTCCAATGTTCCCAAGTTTTTGAGTGATGATTTGCCATTGTTTCAAGCTATAGTATATGATTTGTTTCCTGGTATTGAGATTCCATCAAATGACTATGGAGAATTGCTTGTTTGCCTTGAAGCTGAAATAGCGAAAGCAAACTTACAAAAAGTTCCAATGTTTGTGACCAAAATCATTCAAATGTTTGACACTTTTAATGTCCGGTTTGGTGGCACTTTGGTGGGACCAACTGGGGCAGGTAAAACTACATGTTATCGGATGCTACAAAATATCATGACAACTTTACGACAACAAGGGTAAACTTTAATATTTAATCGTGATTAAACTCTATCAACAGGTCCCAAAATCCACTCTTCCAAGTCGTTCAAGCTCGGGTTTTAAATCCCAAGTGCATTACAATGGGTGAATTATATGGTGAATTCAATGAGCTAACTCAGGAATGGCATGACGGTCTAGCATCGATGATTATGAGAGAAGCTGTTAATGAAGAAGCTAGCAGTACATCTTTTATATATTGATATAATTTAACCTGTGTATAGATTTCAGATGGACTGTATTTGATGGACCTATTGATGCTTTATGGATTGAAAATATGAACACTGTTTTAGATGACAATATGACACTATGTCTTGCTAATGGGGAACGAATTAAATTGAAATCAGAAATGCGAATGCTTTTTGAAGTTATGGACTTGTGTGCTGCATCCCCAGCTACTGTGCGAATTTCTATATTCGTATTGATATTTATGTTCCGATTAGGTTAGTCGTATTGGTGTAGTTTATATGACTTCTACTGATGTTGGATGGTACCCATTTGTTCAAACATGGCTTCAAACTCGAGCTTCTCTATTTCCTGCAGAATGGCTCACACGTTTAAATACAAACATTACAGCACTTGTTGAAAAAGTTCTCCAATTTGTAAGAACTCAATGCCATGAACCAGTGCCTACAGTAGATATTCAACTTGTCATTCACTGTTGCCATCTTCTTGAATCATTTATGAAGAAGCTACAAAAATTTGAATATACCAAAGAAGATCAGCTCGATATATTAAACAAGCATTTTTGTTTTTCCTTAATATGGTCTTTGGGTGCGTCCATGAGCCAAGAATCGATAGCTTGAAAACAATGGTATTATTACTATCAAACAATCTAGATTCTATCAACTATATCATAGGAATTAATGCCCAAATTCCTACACAAGGACTAGTATTTGATTATTATGTTGATATCCAAGGCAAACGATTTGCTCAATGGGGCGATATCGTACCTGAGTTCAAATACAACCCAAGGTAAACTTTAAAATCTCACTTAACTAATATTATCTAGTATGCCCTATTTTGACATGATTGTTGCAACCAGTGATACTATTCGATACACTTTTTTACTTAATATGCTCACGATGAATAATACCCCTGCATACGTCACTGGTGTTACTGGTACAGGAAAGACAGTCATTATAATGGATTTAATCCGAGAGTTAACCACTTCTACCGAAGATGAACCTGCTAGTAAGTACCGCAGTGACAATAAAACTAATATAGCGTAGAATTTACAAGTACAACATTGAGCTTTTCGGCACAAACCTCAAGTTTGGTAACCCAATCGACCATAGAGTCAAAGCTTGAAAAGAAGAGAAAAAACTTGTTGGGACCTTTTGGTAATAAGAGAATGTTAATTTTTGTGGACGATGTCAACCTCCCTGCTGTCGAAGTCTATGGTGCCCAAGCCCCAATTGAGTTATTACGTCAATTCTTGGACTTTAAAGGCTTTTATGACCGAGATAAATTGTTTTGGAAAGACATTGCAGATACGCTATTTGTTTGTGCTGCAGCTCCTGCAGGTGGTGGTAGATCTCATTGTACACCACGATTTGTACGACATTTTCATGTCTTATGTATGCATCCAGCTCGTGATGCATCTTTAAAGCAAATTTTTTCGTCAATTCTCGGTGGCTTTTTAGAGAGGTTTGCAGCTCCAGTGAAAAATTTACGCAATGGTATTATTACAAGTGTCATTCAAGTGTACAACCAAGTATGCAGTGAACTCTTACCAACCCCAAGTAAATTTCACTATACTTTTAACCTTCGAGATGTCTCTAAAGTATTTCAAGGCAAATACAACCATTAATAGCAAATCTAATAGAGCTGTAGGTATGTTAATGATTACTCCAAGCAAGTGTCAAGACACTGATACAATAAATAAACTATGGGTTCATGAAGCTTGTCGTGTATTTGGAGATCGCCTTAATACAAAAGCAGATACTGAGTGGTTTGAAGAACTTATTGTACACTTACTATCATCTCAATTTCAAGTCAAATGGTCGATTAATGAACTTTTTCATGCTCCATGCCCGTTGATCTTTGGTGACATATTTAAACCTGGAACACCAAATCCTCTTTATGAGCTTTGTGAAGACAATAACAGAGTTATTCGTCTCCTTGAATCTGCTAATGAAGATTATAATATGCGTCATTCCAACAAAATGAACTTAGTTTTCTTTCGTGATGCCATTGCCCATTTACTTCGGCTGACTCGTATATTACGCCAACCTCGAGGTAATGCTATGCTCATAGGTGTTGGTGGCTCTGGGAAACAAAGTCTTGCAAGGTATAAATATATTGATTAACATAATTATAATAGTTCACTTAGGCTAGCTGCATTTGTTCAAGATGCATCGTGTCACCAAATTGAAATTACACGGGGCTATAGCAGCACTGAATTTCACGAAGACATTAAAACTTTTATGCTAAAAGCTGGTGTAGCTGGTGTACCAACAGTATTCCTATTCACTGATAGCCAAATTGTTGATGGATCATTTCTCGAGGACATTAACAATATTCTTAACAGTGGTGAAGTCCCAAATCTATTTGCTTCAGATGAAATGGATCGAATAGTAGCTGATATGAGACCAATTGTCAAATCTATGGGACTACCGGAAACTAGAGACCAATGCATTTCATCATTTGTGTACCGTGTTCGTAATTATCTTCACATTGTATTATGTATGTCTCCTGTTGGTTCAGCCTTACGAGTTCGGTGTCGTGCATTTCCATCTCTTATTAATTGTTGCACTATTGACTGGTACATGAATTGGCCCAAAGAAGCACTTCAATCAGTGGCTTCCCGATTTCTTTCTCATATTGCATTGCCGAGTGAAGATATCAGAGGTGCTTTAATTGAAATGTGTAGCATTGTTCATACTACCAGTAATGATATTGCATCAGCTTTTCAAAGACAACTCCAACGACATGTTTACACAACACCGAAGTCATATTTGGACTTGATTCATTTATACTTGAAAATGCTTAAAGAAAAGCAAGAGCAATTATTAAGTGTGAAAACTCGAATGGAAATTGGGGTGAAAAAGTTGGAAGAAACCAATGGAATTGTCGATGCACTTAAAGTGGACTTGATTAAGCTCCAACCCATTTTGACTAAAAAAGCTGCTGAAGCTGAAGTTTTATTGAAACAAGTATCAATTGATCAAAAGGCAGCCGCAGAAGTTCGAGCTAAAGTGTCAAAAGATGAAGCGGTAAAGTTTACTATATTATCTTGGACATATTACTATAATAGATTGTTGGCAAACAAGCTGAAGAAGTAGCCATTCTCCAAGCTGATGCTCAAAAGGATTTAGATGTTGCACTGCCAGCATTAAAAAATGCCGAGACAGCACTCAACAGTTTATCTAAAGGCGACATTACCGAAGTCAAATCATTCACTAAACCCCCAGAAGCTGTAGAGACTGTTATGCAGTGTGTTTGTTTATTACTTGGTGAAAAGCAGACTTGGGAAGCAGCTAAAAAAGTTCTGAGTGATTCGATGTTTCTTGATCGATTGATTAATTATGATAAAGACAATATCCCTGAAGCTTTATTGAAAAAACTGAGTAAATGTGTGGCAAATCCTGGCATGAGTGTAGAAATTGTGTCCAAAGTGAGTAAAGCAGCTACATCACTATGTATGTGGGCACATGCCATGGATGTGTATTCCAAGGTATATTGAATGGTGTAGATAAAGTTAATAAATGCTAACTAGGTGGCTAAAGAAGTTGGTCCAAAAAAAGCAAACTTGGAAGCTATGAACCAAAAGCTCGAGGCTGCAAATCAAGTACTCAAAACAAAACAAGAAGAGTTGCGAAAGGTGAATGAAAATGTCATGATGTTAGAAAAGCAATGCAAAGACACTTTGGATGAAAAAGATGCTTTAGCCAAAGAAGCTAGTACTACTGAAAAGCGTTTGGTGCGAGCAGAAAAGTTGATTTCAGGATTAAGTGTCGAAGGCAAACGATGGAAAGAAAGTGTTGTTAGCCTCGCTGAAAGTGTCTTAGCTATGGTTGGTGACACATTTCTTGCTGCAGCCAGTATTTCATATTATGGTGCTTTTACTGGAACCTACCGTCAACAATTAGTTGATACTTGGTTAAATGAGTGTGAACAAAGGCATATTCCATCTTCTCAAAGCAAATATTCACTTGCCTCTACTCTTGGTAGCCCAGTTGAAATTCGAGAATGGCAACTTAATGGTTTACCAACGGATATGAACTCTACTGATAATGCAATTCTGGCGACCAGAGGTGAAAGATGGCCATTAATGATTGATCCTCAAGGTCAAGCTAATAAATGGGTTAAAAAGACATATACGCCAGAGGCTACGAAAATGACAAATGCAAACCTACTTCGATCCTTGGAAAGTTGTATTAGAGTAAGTTTATCTTATTAAATGACAATGTTTATTGCTTGTAGAATGGGAAATGCCTGCTAATTGAAGATATTGAAGAAACACTCGAGCCCTCTTTAGAACCAATTCTTCAAAAAGCAGTGTTTAAACAAGGTGGTCGAGTACTTATTCGTTTGGGAGACAGTGATATTGATTATGATCCATCTTTTCGTCTATGGATAACTACAAAATGTGCTAATCCTCATTACCTACCTGAAGTTTATATCAAAGTTACTATCATTAATTTTACTGTGACGATGACGGGGCTAGAAGATCAATTACTTGGAGATGCTGTTAAACATGAGCGTCCTGATATTGAAGAAAAGAAAAATCGTCTTGTAGTGACAATGGCTCAAGATAAAAAGCAATTGAAAGACATCGAAGACAGGATTTTACAAAAACTATCAGAGTCTTCTGGGAATGTATTGGATGATGAAGGACTCATCGATACTCTAGCTTCATCCAATGCCACGTCTAAAATCATTAAAGTACATTATTATTTCAAACTAAAGCCAGGGTGACTTTATTATAGGAACGAGTACAAGAATCAGAGGCAACAGAACTGGAAATCAATCGAACTCGTGAAGAATATCGTAGTGTAGCAACTCGTGGATCAATCTTATATTTTGTTGTGGCTCAATTGGCAATGATCGACCCAATGTACCAATACTCGCTGCCATTTTTTCAGCGATTGTTTAATATTTGTTTTGATGCAACACCACCATCAAATGTACTTGCTACTCGTTTAGCAATGCTGATCGATTTTCAAACAACTTATATTTACACCAATATTTGCCGCGGTTTGTTTGAAGTTCACAAAGTGTTATTTTCTGTATTGATTTGTTGTAAAATTATGCTTTATGATGGGCGAATAAGCCCTGCAGAATGGTCACTCTTTTTACGTGGAGTTAGCGGTGGTCAACACGTAAGTACAAATTTTATCATAGGTTTGTAATATGAAATATAGCCAGCACCAAATCCTGCACCTGACGCTATCACAGATGCACAATGGAATCTTTTGCAAGAAATGGAGGTCATAATTGGTGAAAATGTTACTGGTCTTGTGGAATCATTTACGAAGAATTGGAAATTATGGATGCAATGGCTACAATCTGCTGATAATTTT
>JNBS01003486.1:0-12065 GCA_002081575.1 Thraustotheca clavata
AAGTGATGATCCTACCGATGAACCAAGTGATGATCCTACTGACGAACCAAGTGACGATCCAACCGATGAACCAAGTGATGATCCTACCGATGAACCAAGCGATGATCCTACTGACGAACCAAGCGATGATCCCACCGATGAACCAAGCGATTATCCTACTGATGAACCAAGCGATGATCCAACCGATGAACCAAGCGATGATCCTACCGATGAACCAAGCAATGATCCTACCGATGAACCAAGTGACGATCCAACCGATCAACCAAGTGATGATCCAACTGATGATCCAACTGATGAACCCACTACTGAACCAACAAGTTCACCAACCAACTCGCCCACTGAAGCACCAACTGACGCGCCAACATCGTACCCAACATCGGAACCAACTGAAGAGCCTACAGAAGTACCTACTTCTGAGCCAACAGAAAACCCAACAACTCCACCAAGCGAATCTACGACTCATAGCCCAAAGACTCATCGTCCGAAAAAGACTACAGCCCCACCCACCACTGCAGCCCCAACCACCACTGCAACCCCAACCACCGAAGCACCAGCCCCTACTACAACTACACCTACCACCAATGTACCAGCCCCACCTACAACAAGCACGCCAACCGTTAAGCCAACTAGCACACCTTCTCCTGCAACGCCAACCTCATCGCCTGGTAAATTGTGCTCAACACCCAAGGTTACTGTGAGTTCAATTGATGTTGGCACCGCAATTAATTACAATGAAGACGAAGCTGCATTGAAACTTATTGCTATTTCTGCTAAACCCAGTGGTGGTTCGTACGTCGCTTTCCATGGCAACGACGGTAAAGCTCACGTTGTTTCTTTGGATGCATCAGACAAAGTTATCTCAGGCTCGAATGTTGCAATCAACGTTCACGACCTTGCTGATATTCATGCAGATGACAAGGGCTTTGTTGTTCTTGGTACGCGCGATGCACAAGGTGGTGGTACCCTCAACTGTGGTAACCCAGCCAACTTATGTGGCACTGCACCAAGCCCCGCAGTTCCTTGCTATGACATGTACTTGATCCGATATGAAAATGGAGCTGAAAAATGGGCAACCAAGCTCACATCTTCCAGTGCTTCTTTGCCACCTTACTCAACTTCTGGTTCAGGCCCCGATGCTTACATGATCTGGTGGTATGCTCACCACGGTCGTATTGCATATGATGGTACCAACTGGGCTTCATACTTTGGCGCTGCCATCTCAACATCTCAAGGTGGTTGTATTAACATTCACCAAGGCGATCGTATGAAGATTGTGAGCCCCACTGGTGCGATTGTTGATAGCTCCAACTCGTTTGATTGGGGATGCTCTCATTCTGGCTATGAACGTGTTGTGTACGACAATCGCTCCAAAGAATTCACTGGCATTTGCAAGACAGACAACAACAACCGCATTAAATTCCCAACATCAGATACAACTATTTATCCAGTAAATCTTGCTGCTTCCAACCTTGGAGACATTGTTTTGGATCAAGGAAGCAATGGCTACTGGATGACAGTAAGCAATGGACAGAGCCAAAATGCTCGTGTGCACTTGATGCATTTCAACGAAAACAAGGCTACAGACAAAGATATTCTCCTTGGAGGCACCAAGCCCAACGAACGTGCTTGTCATCTAGCTGCTATCGGCCAAGGTGGTCTTTTAGCAATTTGGGAAGGCTCAAGCAGTGGCGATGATCTTTACGAGGGTGCTAGTCGTCAAATGTATATTCAAGTTCGTAGCGCTACTGATGGTGCTCAAGTCAGTGATGTTGTTCCAGTGAATGGTGTTAAAGGCAACCGATACCAAGCTTTCCGTGAATTCCCTGACGGCACAGTTGCTTATGTTGCTCCTGGTTCATCTTCGACCCAACTCAATGTGCTTCGTGTTTCTCCATGTTAAGTAGACAAACAGTGCTAACGAGATTAGCCTTGTTCGTTGTATAAAGCAAAATAAATAATAAATTTGAAGCTCTTCCAGATTATAAATAAAATAATGATGGCTACACTATTAACTCAAGCTCCATGCTCCATCTTGTATTTTTGGTCTTTAATTTTGTTGAGAATACCCGATATGGATGATTTAGTATAATGAATATCCGTCATACGATTTTCCACTTCAGATGCATTTACAGGAAGACTTGTGCTTTCCAAAGCTATTTGGGTGTGCGGTTGAGCCAAAATATAAACAAAATCATCTTTTCTTAAAACCACATCTCGTTTGGGCACAGTGTAGACATAAGGCAACGAATTTGCACAGTCAGTATCACGATATAAGCCGATTGCAATAACACTTTCATAAGTTAAGAGATATACGAAAAGATCACCAAACGTCTTTCCTGCAAATGTAGCAGGTAAAGATATTTGATTGAGTGAACTTGATGTAACTTGAGAGGCTGATTTTTCTTCTGAAATTTGCTGATCCATGCATAAAAGTTCTTGAGTAAAACGAATGAGTTCTGGAGTGAAAAAGCTTTGACATAGCAAACTGTCAAACACATCATTAGAAACACCATATCCAGCAGCATAGAAAGCTAAAGTTGATTGATGGGAAGTACCAAATGCGGCTAGTTTTTTCTTGGTTCGAATATCATGAAGTGTTTTATGTCGTTCTTGAATAGATTTCTTGTGTTCATTCAAACTAAATTATTATCAAATTAACTTGGAGATATTTGCACATACGTGTCCATAACACTCTGACACCTTTCAACAAAAGATTGCTGCTTTTTGTTGGTGTCTTTTATTTGTGTACACATGGGAAAAGATGGCCGACGTAATGTTGATGAAGTAGCTGAACTATGCAGCCTTTTTCCAAGTGTTGAATCCATAACTTTCATCGTACTAGAAAGTGTTAAGACTAATACGACTTACTCATACGCACCTTGCAGCTACCATTTCGACAAACACCGTAAAATCAGCATGCATGAGTGCCCCATAGTTTTCCACAATTTTTTGCACAGTCAAGTAACGAAATATAACTCGGCTATCTAGATTTTCCCCATCTACTTCGCGTTGTCCAGACTTTTCTGCAAGTAAAACACAACATTTAGCCTACGCACCATTAGTGATTACTCATTATCAACTACTCAAACCTTGGTTATACCAGCTTCAAAAAACGATTCTTTTGAATCGTCTAAAGCATGAAGTAGATAAACATCTTCATAATATCTAGCAACACGAAATGCATCAAGAATGCCTTGCTCAGAAGTCGACATAAATACAATTGGATGATAAAACTTGCTACCAGCAGTGTAATGAGCTAGTCTTAAAGGTTTGATAAATGTTTCAATGGGTACTTGGATCAAGTCAGATACAACTAAAATATGATTGCGAATTGTAGCTGATTCATCCCAAGGGTTATCAGAACCAATAGCACTAATACGAACCTCTTCCATGGTACGCATAGTTGGTCTTCTTGTTGACACAAGGCGTGCATTTGTTTGCAATAACTCATGTGGTGGAGAATATCGATGTCCTCGTTGTGACTTTGGTGAACTTTGAATTGAATGGCCCTTGGATAACCAAGTTTCATAGCATTCATTGCTACCAACCATTTGTGCCACATTTTTGCTTTCACACAATAAATAAAGCGTTTGATTGGATTTGAGAATGTAATTGTGTCCTGGATTAACATAAGTTCCAGTTGCAGGCTTTCGGGAGGACATTCGTTTAATTGGATTTACTGGGGCTGGATGTAATGGTTTAAGTATTTCTTCATGAACAAATTCATGACTAAGTCCAGCCAAAGTGCTGAGTAATGTTGATGTTCCAGTATTCCTAGCAAAGTATTGTGTTGTTGCTGGCAAAAATGTTACGTCGTAAAATGCGTCGTCGTGGACACCGATCAAAACGACTTCTCCATTAAAAATATCGTATATAACATCGGCAGCTTTAGTGAAACTTAAATCATATAGGTATGACGGGATTATGGTTGTATAAATTTCAATCGAGCTTCCCATGAGATATTCTCTCTTCCACTCAACATCCGATAAATGTTTTGGCAATAAAGCAGAGCGAAAAAGATTACACACGAGAGTTGAGAGCCCAGGGCATAAACAACTTTTGGCTAGTAAGCTTAATTTATGCTGCCCAATACACAGTATGTGGTGGAGCTCATTCTAATACGATAGTTATATTAGAATTGGGTGGTATTTACTTGTGTCGTAAAGTCTGCATATGATGGGCTGATGATTTGGATAAATGTTTGGAGCTCTAACAAGAAACTCAAGCAACATTGAAATAAATATTGTACCTGGATTACAATTTTCCAACACAAGTGACCTTAATACTGCATTGGCATCTTCTGACACAGGATCACACGAATTTTTATCCGTCAAAATAAATGCTGCCTGAGCTTTGTCTACCGCAACTCGATGTAAGTCTTCATCATTTAAAATAGAGCCTTTGACATAGTAAACTTTGTTCTACGCTATTTATTAAGCTTGCAATAGGTAATGTGCCACTTACCATGTATAGTGGATGCACTAATAGAGCTCTGATATCTTCACTTGGTTCAAAAGGTGCCATTATTACACAAGGTATACGATTGATAGTAGCATGCCCAGTGGAAGAACAAATAATTCGGTCAGGATGGTAGAATTCATTAAAGAATTCTGTGAGCACAGTAGTATTAGAAACATGGCCAAGTATTAAAGCGTGTGGATTGTTGAGTTCAGGTTCATAGGTTTTTCGGAATGGTGATTGCATTGCTAGAATAGTTAACAAGTGGTTAACTTCTCTTGGTACAAGAATGATCGAGCATATAATAACACTACATGCTACAAGTTTACCAGGAGTGGTTACGGCTCTACATAACATTTTAGTCGATTTAACATCAATGAACAATACGTAACATCACCATAACCCACTGTGGCGATAGTTACTAGAATAAAGTAAAAGCAATCACCAAGTGATAGTTGTTTTTCTGATGGATCGCGATAATAATTCTCGACTGTTTGAAACAAACAAGCTGAAATAAAAAGTATGCTTATAACAAGCAAAAGTAATGCTGCAATTTGCTTTTGTACAGCTACAAACAATCGTCAGCACTAGAAATGTAGCAACGGATACACTAACCAGAAATACGTCTACTTGAACTTGAACGAGATAATTGAATGGCTTTCATGACTCGTAAAACGCGAACAAAGCGAAAAAATGCAAATGTTGGCTGTGCGTGCTCTCTCTCGAAAGTGTATTTTGCTGAAGCTGCATCAGAAGTCACATTTACAACAATGGCATTTCCACTAGCATTATTTGTAAAATCGTAAACTGACGGGATAATAGCAAGTACATCAATGATAGCATTGAATGTAAAAGGATACAAATACCTATTTCCTTCATAATACCTTTTACTACATTTGTATATACCTGTTTTGAGCACAATAAAATCTCAACAGAAAGTCAATTGCGAATACTGCAACAAATGTCATATCTAAAATGGACGAGTGGAATTCAGCATGATATGTCTGTACAACGTAGACTGCGCAAGCCACAAGAGAGACTGTAGTCTGAAAAATATCCCATCCATTGCCAAGTCTTGAGTTTTCAAGTTTAATTCGCACACGAGTACGAAGTGTAAATCCTTTAGGAATTCCATAAAAGAAATCCCAATGGTCATTTCCAAGCAAAAACATGCTTAAACTTGATGTTTCTACCATTTTCTGACGATCACTTCGAAAACTACGTACTGGTTGTCGTGATGGACGACGCTCATCGACTAAACCAGCTCGAGCCATTCACAGTTTCTAGATTTAACGCACAGTACTTCATACATTTTTGATACGTCTTCGTTCGGTAAAACGCATACTTTCAAATCTCACTACAAAATTTCAGATAACTAAAGTTGATGGTTTAAAGTTTTGTGTTTTTTGTATGCTTTGAGCAAAGGGCACAACAATAGCAAAATTTCCTAAATAGAGCCACTCCATCCTTAAAATAGGTATCACAATGACCCAAGGCAAAGACTATTGAAATCTTTATACAACCGAAGGGTTCCTACAAAAAATTTTGTAAGTTAAAGGCATAGAATCCAATAAAGTCTGACATAGATTCTGGATATTTATGGAGGAAATAGGATATCCCAAAAATATGAGCCTCAAAACACGTTTTTTCATAGTATGTGCTTTTCAAGTACTTTACTAAAATTCGTACCGAACGCGACGTATTCCATACCTTGGTATAAAATCGATGAATTGAGTACTTTTCATGGGCTAGTTTCTTTTCGATAGCAAGAGAAGAGGTATGACACGACATACAAATTTCAAGCGAAGGGTCAGCTTGGGAAAAAGGCAATGGGGAAACTTTTCGTCGATTAATGGACACAACTTTAAAATTGATGATGAGGCCAAAGCAATGTATTAATACATTTATCTTCATTCAATTTGACAAGTTTCTTATTCCAATTTGCAAACATTTTGCTTTTTCATCTAAAAACCGGTTTTTCTGGCTTATACTAGTGGCCTAGTAACGGATCAACACTATAGGACAAAATTCTGCTTTTTTACACTCGAAGTATCCTGTATCTAATTGTACCACTTTAAAATATATACAGCTTGATTTTAGTAGTTTAGCAGGATACATGCACGATGATCATTTCCACATAAATCGCAATGCAACACAAGCATATACTCTCACATGACATATTACTGAGAATGTCAAAATGCATAGAAAGAACGAAAAACAATTCAGTATTGTCCATTCAATTTTACTCGAAGTTTATGTTTATTATCATTCTGTCAATGAAAACATTCATTGTACTTTGAACCAAAGCTCTGGATACTGCTGTTGTATTTATGTTGCCGCACGCAATTCACTTTTATCTTTGTCCAAGATGGCAATATTTTGCACCGAACCATTTCGAATCCCTTACGCAGCCAAAGTTGATATCATTTCCTTGACAAAACAGGAACATTGACCCTGAAATTCGTGGAATTGCAAACTTTACAAATCTTCATGATGTTTCTGACCCATCGGCATCGGTGCCCCCTGGGTAATTGCCTTCGGAGGTTCATGTTATCCTCATTCCCTCGTACAAACAGAATCATTGTCAAACGGTTCACTTTATTGTAGATGATATCGAATGGTGTCGAGTCTGGGTATCCAATGTCGAAAACATTCTTGGCACATTTACGTGACTTGCATTTACATCAACTTGATCGACTGACGTCTTGTTATCCATTTGGGATTCATGCACTTAAAATTGTTCATCGGTGTAGTTTTTATCCGAGCTCAAGAGAATGAGTGCCATTGTAAATGCTTTGATTTAAAATTGATGCATAGGTTTTGGTCGAAGCAAGCAATGAAATTGAAATTCGAGTTGTTCCCAGGGGTGCCCCAGAAGTTATGAAAGACCTTGAACTACCTATATAATGCTTTGTCTAGAATTCATCGCGTTTTCCATCTCTTTCATTCGATAAGAAAAATTATCACAAACTCTGACTGTAATGCCATGAGCAAGCATATTTATCAACTCGAATTAAGTTAGCATAGTTAAATGTGAGATGATAAGATCAAGTCAAATCACTGAGTGAAAAACATTAAAGCTATTGCTTGTTAATCTGAAAATAGTGCTTAAGAAATGAAATGAGTTCTTGATATAGAGAGAAGCATTACCAAAAGTAAAATATATCATGAACCTACTATTATGTCAAAAATCGAAGTAGTTACCATGTAAAACAATAATAATGCTAAAAACTTGTTTCGAGTTTGTTTCCAAAGATGAAGAAACCAGTTCTTACAATTGAAGCTCAAATAAACGCAAGCCTTGCATTTGCTAATGAAGCTCTTCAAATACCAGTGCCATCATCCACTCACTTTAAAAAGGAAACTCTAAGTCCTTGGGTTGTACATGCGCATCATTGTGGTTTAAATCACATAACAAGTACGTCTTGCAATTCTCTTGCATCATTACTTGAAAATACCAACTTTGATATTATAATATTACCCTCAGTAATATCAAAATGCACAATAACAACTCTTTTGCCAGCTCTTGAATCCATTCTGAAGCTTACTAGAGGCCATGCTTCATGTATTCATCTTGTGTTTGCAGCTTTGGTTATGGTTGTTTGGTTGCCACCACTTGACAAAATCTTGTTATATGTTTGCCCAGCAAAAGTTAAAGTTTTTAAAACAATTGATGAATTGGTGTCAAAACTCGACGAGCATGTATCAAAAGATGAAAGTTGTGCAATTTATACTCTTGTTGCTGGGACATCGCCGCTGGCCAAAAGCAGCCATCTTAATAGTCATCTTAATCAAACGTTGACTAATGTTAGCCGAGTTTCGATTGAACCTTCTCCTGAGCATATACTAGAGGCAACGAACAATTGGAAGAACAGTGATGAAAGTGTTTTGGTGGTAAGTGAGATGAATGCAGACATCACACGAGGGCAATATTTGAATCAAGATGCCACCTTTACCCACCAAAATGGTGTCTTGGGTGTGGTTAAAAAGTTTGACACTTTGCCTAAATTGGATTTCAGTTGTAATCAACTTCATGCAAGCTCAGATAATAGTGAAATCAGTGGACTTCTTGCAGGGGCTTCAAACTCGAAATTTAGATCAATGCAAACTAACAGGGGTGCAATGGATTGCCCGCAACACATTGATGCAACAAGTCCAAGCAATATCGTGGAATCTCAAAATGTTTCGAGTCCTATTATATACTCAGTTGTGTTAGATGATAATCAAAACAATGATGGCGACCAAGTTATCACCCGCACTTCTGATAACGATATTAAGCTGGGTGAAATCAAGAAATGCTCACCTCTCGCTCAAGAAATGGTAAACGAGGAGTTAACATTGCCCAGTATTGATAGAAAATTGATCCTATCACCAAGGGTGGTCTTAGACAGAAGTACAACCAACAATTTTGATTACAGAGCTAAATTAGGCGAGGTATGATGTACAACGTTTATTGCTTAAGTGGAGTATTGTATAGATGGTATGGAAGCAACTCGATCACCAAGCCGAAAATTTACGTAATCGGGCCGAAAATAAGTCTCAACTGAGACATAGTACATCCTCTGCATTTCCTGCCTCTTTAAGCAAGCCAGGTGGAAAACTGTGTGAGAATGCGTCTTACATGAAAATTGCAAATAAATTAAATGAGGTCACTGAGGATGATCAAGTTCCCTCCTTACCAGCTACAACTTCCACTAATCAACCTCAAGCAATTATAAATGCCGAAAGTATTTCCAAACGAAATGATCCTGCAGATTGCATGGAGGTTGAACAAATTTCTTATAGAAGTGAAGATGAATCGGGTTTAGTAATTCAAGAAGCAAAAGTGACAAATCCTGGAATGGCTCCACCACCAAATTTGAACCAAGGAAATAACTTGCAACAACAAAGCTTGGAACCACTACACAAAATGTCAGATAGCGAGACCACAAACTCAATATTAACCATTCCCGCTATCCCTGCATCCCCGCCAATACACCCAGAAAATGACTTGCTTCGACAAAGCTGTGATCCACAAAAGGAAATAGTAGAAGACAAGCCCTCAATACCTTTATTGCAAACTGATTTATCAGTCATGTTTGAACAATTGCCATTAATCAGACACGAACTACCTGCTCAACAATATTTATTTAGTCCTTCAGATGTTCATAGTACCCCGACTTTGGATGCTTTGGTATTAAAGCATAGCGCATCTATAAGTACATCTACCAGAAAACCTATGAATATCAAACCTTTAACATCGCGCTACAACGAAATTGTTCAAAAACCAAGCATCTTTAATTTTTTACATTTTTCGGAGCCATTACCAGATAAACCACCTCCAAAGTCCAAAATGTCTTTTCAAGACGTACGGGCGCTTCGTCAAGTGATTGAAGGCAAAATTTTGAAGGAGGAAGATAATATAAGATTACCAGAACAATCAAACATACACAACGTACAAGCAAGCCAGGCAGTAAATACTATATCAGACTCAAACAACCTGGGACCTGCTTTACAAGTATCGCCACAAAAACAAGTTTTTCCAATAGTCGTTGAAAGTAATGTGGTAGAAAAATCCCCAACAATATTGCCCGCACCTCCAGTACCACCAAGAACACGCAAACCACCTCCACCACCTTTACAATCGACTGAATTTTTTTCCCCACCACCATCACCTCCGAGGTTTTCGCCACAAAGTCGGTATCAAAAAGTAACATCACAATCGCCAACAGCAAAATCACCCATGCCCCAACCATCCCCCCCAAAGTTTTTGATACCAGCACAACATCAAGAAATGTCAGCTCAAAAAAGTTCACCATTTTCCCAACCATCCCCACCAACTCAACATAAAGAAGTGTCATTGGGTTTATCCCAAGAAAAGTCACCAATACCTCTACCGTCACCATCTAAATATTCATTGTCAGTGGAAGTAAAGTTTTTAACTTCGGGGTCTGCAGCAATGTCCCAACAAGCTTTACCGTCTCTAGCAAATATTTATTCTTCAGATTTGGAGAAAGGACAGAATTCCTGTAGTTCGAAATTCATGGAGCTACAAACAGAGCTATTGTCTCCACCAAAATCGCCACATAGTAGAAAGGAATCAACGATTACAAAGCAAAATACCCCGTTTCCTCAATCATATTTGCCATCACCAGACCTGTCGCCTCTACACCAGCAAGATATGCTGCGTCCTGCTCACCGTCAGGAAGCAACATCGATATCACCTGAACCACTACCAGTTCTAGATCCAATGTTTGACGTAGCAATTGGCCCAGCCAAACCTAGAGAGTTAAAGTTGAAAGAATTACGCGATAAAAAGCTGCAGCAGATTCAGCAAAGACGGCAGCAGATTGTATCGAGAACTGTTCAAAATGACCCAAAGATTGCAGCTTCAAAGCCATCAAATCGACAACTCATACAAAACGCTATTGAATACACTCTATTAGCTGGAACAGCTTGTGAAAAGGAGCGTGAAAAAGTCTTGAATTTATTGTTGGAACACAAAAGTGAGAATTGGATCATACTAATTAAAGGCTCGTCGGTGCAAGATATTAAAATGACATTTCGCGGCCTTTACACATTTGATATTACTTTGGATGTTGTTCAACGAGTTTATGGTCAAGGTCCTCAACAGCTCCAGTCATCATCAATTAAACAATTCTTTCGATACAATTCCGGCAAAAAGAATTTTACACCAGTGTCAACTCGTAGTTTTACAGCAACAACCGATGCTGTAGCACTACCTGACGAGTACTATCGATCTTCAAAAAAGAAATCAAATTATCTTTGATATTGTTAGCAATATCATGAAATGGAATGAATTAGACTCTTTATACCAGCTAAAGACTTGTAGATGAATCTTACAAGAAAACCCATTCAAATCATTACAACATAAGACCACAAAATTTCAATTCATATAGACTGCTATTAGAAAGCTTTGGGATCAAAATATTACCATCAACTAATACACGACGCGAGCACAAACGGTCGTACACTGATAGAGATGAAGCAATGATTTCCAAACGTGAATGCCGTCAACGACACTAAACTCAAAACATTGAATTACTTTAGGCAATATTACAAAACTATGTTAGCAACACATTAAATTGAAGCAATATCGTTGTCATTATCATTATTCAAATAGCAAGCATAAGATTAACACTTTTAGTTTAATTACTAAATTCAAACTTTGATTTTTTTTGAATCAATTTCAAATTGAGAGACGCCCTTTGATATCTATATTCGAATATTGAATTATGGCCAAAAGGTGGAAAGAAGTTGTACACAAGACTCTTTTATCACCTACCAGAGTCCAAAAGCAGCTTCATGACCAAGGTTAACCATGACAAAGATTAGTTAGTTCTATATTTCAAGTAGATGGACTACCAAAAATTCCACTCCAAACTGCTACACTCCTAAAAGAGCTTATTTTGTACGTTGATTCTCAATGTACGTCTGAAGATGATTTATATCGAAAGCAAGGAAATGCAGAGGAAATTCAACAGCTAATGGAAGTATTTCGACAACATTCGTCTCAAGCTAACTTGTCAATTACCACGAAGCTAGAAAATTTCATGCTCACACGATAACAAGTGTAATTATACAAGTGATTAATAATCGCAAACATG
>JNBS01003516.1:0-10941 GCA_002081575.1 Thraustotheca clavata
CGTCCTGCAATTGCTCGTCCAAAAACAGCATCCGATGCTAAAGAAGAAAAATCATTTTTTGATCGTATGCAAGAAAGTGAAAAGAAAAAGGAAGATCGTCTCGAGCAATTACGTAAGGTACAAGAAGAACGAAAGCTAAAAGAAGCAACATTTGTTCCCAAGATTAAAGAAATCAAAACATCAAAGACTAATGATGAAAAAAAGCCATTCCACGAACGTCTATTTGACAAGGAATTTCTATTACAGCAACAAACTGATCGTGAACGTAAAAAGCAAGAACTCGAACAGTTTCCATTTAAACCTACTATTGATACCTCCAATATAAACATTCCTGAACGACATGGAAGCATTTTTGAGGTATATCTATTACTATTATCAAGTACTTAAAATGTTTCTTGTAGCGTCTACACGATGAAGGAATGAAAAAACTAGAAATTCTAAATATCGCTGAGCAAGAGCGTATTAAGCGTGAGATGGAAGAATGCACATTTCGCCCTCAAGTATCAGTTGAAATGAAAGTACCACCCACTGAACCTGTTTGGGAACGCCTTTCCAATGACAAAAAACACATTTTAGAAGAACGACAAAGACTAAAGGAAGAATTGGAGTCGAAGGTAATTGTAAACTAAGGTAGTGAAAGTTAATGTTTCATATTAGGAATGTACCTTTAAGCCAGATCTTGGTGGCAGTCGTACTCCACCATCTCGCCGAAATACTCACTTGATAACACCAGGCAGTCCAACATCTTCTACAGGATCTTCGATCCCAAAATTCCGTCGTGAATCCTCTCCAACTATTGACAACACGACACAAGAACGACTTGATCCTGCAACAACGCTATGGAACCCTGAAGACACCATTGTATAACTTTTTTCAATTATGATATAGCTAATTATATACTAGGAGGAATCTCCCACAATTCTTCCACCATTCCCAGCAAGCACAGAAGATGAAGTGACTGCTCGCTCTCGCAATATTCTCGACAACTATGACTTGTGGGCTGCATCCCTCGAAGAAAAAATGAGAGAACTCAAATAATCACCAGCTAATAAATTTTAATCTTGTAACCACTTGGCGCGTTTTCCATTCTTAGAAAGGTGTCATTTTGGAATTGTCATGCTTTCAGGCATTGCTACGACAGAACAACACCATATTGTGTGTAAATCATGCAAACAATCAGTACATGTAGATGACATTGGTGATCATGAATGTTCATCTCAACCATTGCTGTTGCATCGATCATGTACAAAAACTGCATTTATGGAAAAATTTGCACCAGTTGAGGTTATTTTATCACCTCAACCAGTGTCTAAACCTCAGCTACCTCAAGTAATTTCACCACCTGCACCAGTGACTAGACAATCGTCTATGGAATGGGCTTCATTGATTCAATCTCGAATTCAAAAAGTTAATGTATGCAAAGAGGGTTTTGCCAAGTATGTGATTGTGACTTCATTGTGGTCATCAGGACCTGAATTTGTTGTTGAAAGACGATACAGAGAATTTTACAAATTGGCTCAAATGTTGTACACGATGCATCCATCCGAAGATGTTTGGCATCGTTTGCCACCAAAATTATATTGCCAACATGCAAAAAGTCTTACTGATGGATTTTTACTTAGACGTAAAGTTGGATTAGAAGGTACTTCGATGATAGAGAAAGTTGGAGTTTATGATAAGTAGGCTTCCTGGTCGCAGCTATTGATATGTTATTGAACCCAAATTCTGCAGGACCATCAAGCAAACGTACTCTTACACAACTTCATGTACTTAATGATTTTCTGGGTTTACCTGCTAGTAAAGATGTCAATGGTGCTGTCAAAGGTACTACTAAAGTTTAAGGTCTATATTTTTGAAATATTGGTGTAGAGCTTAAACAACATGCTGAAGTATCTCCAGGATGGAATAAAGTGCTTGTGTACAAACCTGGTGATATTCTTTATGAAAAGACGACTGATTGTTTTCTTGCATTAAAGCGTCAAGTAACTTTGCCATTTCCACCTCGTGCAATATTGGATGTGTTGGTGACTTCTCCCAGTACATCTGAGGCAAAGAGACTCAACCCATTCCTGATCGGTGGTGAAGTGATTCGAAAAGAATCAAATCACTTGTGGATTGAGCACACTGTGTACAGAACCTTTTGGGGTTTGCAATGTGCTGAATTTTTCAATGTGAAAAGTTGGAGGTATTAAAGCTATTACTACTATTGGGGTGAGGTATTCATTTATCTATAGAGTCGAACCTTCTGGTGCAATTATTGTCGTAACTATTCCAGCTTCAGAGAAAGACTACCCAAGTGATTACAAGAACTCTCGGTATCACAGAGCTGATTGTATTTTGAATGGATGGATTTTGACACCAGATCCAGCTAACTCAAATTCTTGTTTGGTGACAATGGTGCTTCAAATTGACTACCGCAGGTAATTTTGTATTTGTGCTCTGTTTTACTAATGAATTAGATCATTGACTCGATGGAATCGTACACTTGCTCTTCGTCATGCAGCTGAGCTAAGCTCCGTGGAGATGTACTTGACTCAAACTTTTGACAAATCATACTATGACGCATTGGGTCCTTTAGTATCTCAAGATGGTTTAAAAGACTTGCAGCTCGAGATCAAAGACACTCAAACAACGAATAATAAAGACCCAAAAGGTAAATATGTGCAAATCATAAGTATCTTAACCCAATATCTTTACAGTGTATGCGGTATGTCAACAAATTGAACCGATGTTTTGCATGTTAATTCACAAAAATACCAACCGCAATGCACTTGTGTTAAAACTCAATTTGGATTTACGTTCACAAAGTGCATTACAACTTCATCCTAAAGAACCACTTTTAGCTGAATGGATTATGTTTGAAAAGAAAAACAATCCAAGGTTTTTACTATCCCACTCATAAAAATTTTAATCATCATGATAGGAAAGATCTGTCTGCAATCGAACGCAATACCACGTACGAATTCACCACCCGATCCATTGGTCAAGGTGTCTTCATCGTGAATTTCGGTATTTTACGAGGTATTACTTAAAGATTAAAGAGTAAAAACACATTTTTATATAGGAAAAGATTTTCAATTACGTGTTGGTAAAGAAGCTGGTTATAACATGTATGGTACCATTAAAGGAATTCCCAATATGCGAGTCAAACGATTTTTCCTTACGTTTGGACCATCGCTTGTTGGCATGGGGAATCTTGAATCAATTCAAATCATTGGCGAATCCGAGACAGAATTAGTTGTAGTAAAGTGATATCATAGATACTTTCATATTCAGATAACATAAATGATACCCGTTGACGTGATATTTCAATTGCAAAAACCTCCCAAAGGCAAAGATTACATCGTATACAGTAAGAATGCGCATCGAGTAAAATATTTTTCCATACAAACTCCTAAAGTAGGCAATATAATGGATAGGAGACCAGATATGTAAATTTTCTAGTAGCCGTAAGTTAAATACTTGCGTGCTTCAAGATGTTAAGTTAATTAAAGGTACCGTGCTGATACAACCAAGCATTTCAGGTGATTGATAGTGCCAAATCTACTCCGGAATTGAAAAAGTGTAAACACAATGCAATTGAATCAAAATGTGTCATAATTCAATATGTTTCAAAGCTACCAAGACAAAGAACGAGTTGTAATCCAAACACTTTCATTTGATATAAATGATTCAGTACCAAATTTTGATAATGGAATTCTGGCTGAATTTGAAATTGATGAAATTTTAACTGTGTTGGGTGATACACAATTCCCTGATCTTACTTCATTGATTCCTCAAGAGCAAGAAATTAATGTGGTTTGTGAAGTTTCTACATCTTCTAAATGTTTTAAGAAAAGCCAAACACTTATGGTACCCTGTTCAAGAAAAAATTGTCAACCAATGTCATCAAATGATAAAAACAAACGTATTGAGCAAGCTCATAAAAATTTTCAAACCTTTTTAATGTCTAAAATGGATGGTTTAAGTCAATCAGCTGATATTGCTACTGCCATGCTTTATGATCAACTACCAACAATGCAAAATGATCAATGGCTTTATACACGCCTTGTTGCAATGGAATACCTTGTATTGGCAAATGATGGAATTTGGACTGCATTTGCTGGCATGTTTACTGATCGTCATGTTCTTCAGCACACATTTTTTAGACGATCAATTCGTAAAGCTGAAGCAGCTACAGCTGCATTAGCTTCAGCATTTAAAATTTCATCAAATGCTATTGCATTGACAGCAACATACCCAGAGAAGAATTTACTTGTATTTTCATACAGTGCATTGTTGACTGTACGAGATATTGAAAGTATCAAATATTGTGTTGCTGGACATGTATGGAAGCGTTTAGTTGGAGTTGGATTAAGTCGTCAAGATCAAGGACGTGGACAATGTTTAATCAATGCTACAATTCAATGCTGGTATAAAGATTGGCAAATTCATGCTGTGAACCTTGATATTGATTTAAATACTATGTATGAGAGCTATAAAAGAATTTAATCCATTTAGTTGTACTTTTTATCATTACGCATAACTTTCCTAAGGATCATAATTACTAATTCTGATTTCAGATCCTCATTTCAACGTGACATCTTTTTCAATGATTCACAAGTTGAATAAACATCATATTGCCATCCCAATCGAATGAAAAATAATAAAGCACGTATATCCCGAATACAATTAATTGTTGTTGAAATATCTTTGGTCTTGCTACATATCTTTTGAAGAATCGTAAATTGGGGAATATTGCAATGAAAATGTGAATATTGCAATGTTTGCTTGATAGAGTCTAACCAAGGTGTAATGATCGATTCAAAATCTTTTAAGCGAGAATCTGCCTCACGACATAGCATTAGTAAAGTATCGGCAAAGGATTCCTACATATAACTTAGTTATATGAAGAAATAGCTGTTTACATAATCTGACAGAATGGGTACCAAAGAACCAAGAACTTTGTTCATTTCTATGTCTAGTGTATCGGCTAATGATGGCTGAAGTAATCGAAGTCGATAGAGTAATTCAATCTGATCAATATGATCGGGATAGGTTTTTTTAATTGCCTCGTCCAAATAATTTTTATATGTAATGCTTGTGTCATGATTATTCAAGTGCTTAGCATGGTCCTAATTTATCATGATTTGAAAAAATGTTTATTGGATAGTACCTTTGAAAAATAAACATTAGTGCTTGAAACATGCATGAAAATTGGTGCAAATGTTTCAACTGTTTGAGAAGCTTCTTTTACATGTAGAATATAATACTTGTACACTCGTATTGTCCCTAGAATACCAACAATACAAATTGGATTTCGTGCTTTAGCTGCATGTTCAATATTATATCGACATGTTTCTTTATGAC
The DNA here is from genome assembly GCA_002081575.1 of Thraustotheca clavata. Lineage (NCBI taxonomy): Eukaryota > Oomycota > Saprolegniomycetes > Saprolegniales > Achlyaceae > Thraustotheca > Thraustotheca clavata. The sequence goes on from JNBS01003516.1 coordinate 5,350, forward strand.
TTCGTATTTCATTTGGACTCATTTCTATTGAGATTTGCCCTTGAACTTTTTCACTTTTAATTTGAAGTGCTACAATTAAAATTTCTACTAGAGTTTAAAGAGATTTAAAGCATTAAGTAGTAGTAACCTGGTATTGAAAAAAGTTTGAGTAAATCTTGTAAGACAATGTTACTAAAAAGTTCTACACATTGACGAAAAGTATTTCTTTGAAGTGATTCTATGATAATGTGTTCTGTAAATGGCATTGCAATTGTGTTTGACTATTTCAAATGAGTTTTATCATAATTTTCACAAGCACCTGCAGCAAGTTTTCATTGAAATATGCAGAAATAGTCTACAATATCAACTAATAAAAGTACATTTGTAGTAGGTGTACATGAATAGCAAATAATGATGAAGGAGATATTGCCTTTATACCAAGAAAATTTGTTAATTTTTTCTGCCATAATACAAGATTTTCAAGATTTCCTTGAGCAAAAGCAAGTGCCAAACGTGTTCCATAATACCCTGAAGGTTTTTCCGATTCATATATCTCAATGGATAACATTTCAGTATCTGAAAATTGTGTAGTATTTATTTGCTTTTTTGTATCCACTTCACAGTCCTACTTAAAGTTGGTAAATATTGTCTTAAATTTCTGACCTTTGTATTAAATACTATGTATCGTGCACCAAAAGCACGAAGTCGAGATACAAATGTTGGGTATATTTTTGCTGGAAGCAGAATTCGGTCATTTAAAATTTCACTTAATACTGATGTAAATGCTATATCCAATCTTGTGTCAACCTATTTCAGTGATTATAAGCACACATGAAAAATAAGTAAATAGTACTAGATACTGTAGCTGAACAACAGAAGCCGTAATAAGGCGAGGATATTTTCCAACAGCATCAGCATCACTTGTTTCTTGAAGAATGTCAATAACATAATCGGGAGATGGTAGAAAGAAATTTTGAATTTGATTTGTGATAATTGAGGTATCTGTAGGCTTTTTCTTGCTAAAGAATGATTTTCCAACAGGTCGTGGTGTTGGTTGTAAAGATGCTCGCATTTGATTGATTTGATAAATAATACTAGTGGATCCATTGCTTAAATGATAGGCAATATCTCTAAGTCATTGTAATCATTACATTGCATTTAATGATAAATACCGAGCTATGTTATCAACGAGGAATTTTAATACCCGTGTTAGTGTATCTCTGAGATGATAAGAGAAATTTGTATTTTCTTTCATTCGTGCATTAGTAGTAAAATTGGGCTCAGGTACAATAGCAATATCTTTTAGATAAAATTGCATAAATGATCGTAATTGTGCCATGTATGACGTATTAAGCTGGAGGCATAAGCATTCTATCTAGTAAAAGGTTATTATTTTTGAATTTAATGTTGGTACCTGGGATACCAAAACTTGGGTAATTTGCTGTAGTTGAGGATAAACTTTTGTATATTCAATGGATTGAAGTTGTATCATCTAATTAATGTTAATCAACAACTTTTAGCTCAAAAACCTTCTGAATCGTATTGAACAGTGATGATACATTGCGAAAACAAACCAAATTACTATTTGAAGTCAAAGTCATTATTTCCGATAATGGAAAAGTCGATTTTGGCTCAATTAAGGAATAATGTAAAGCCAAGTCAAAACAATTAATAAAATCATGGGATTCATAAGCTTGCACTATTCGCGTCAGGAACAATTTATTTCGAAACTCAAGAGTGGGTTTAATACATTTGACATAAAATTGAATTGCTTCTCGATGAAAAAAAATCCCTATTTATTGTTATGAATGCAACCACAGTAATAGTACCTTGGTCAATTGAAATCCATGGATTTTCGCAAAATGAACGAACAGAAGAATTCGTGATATGGTGAAGATTATAATGTTTGTCCACGTTGCAAAATTTAGGACATGACTCCTAGGATTTCATTTCAACTAATGAACTTTCTAGGTATAATACCAATGAAATTTCCATTATAAATTGGAGGCAAATAGAGCTTTTAGCAATAACTCCAGCTTTAATGTTACTGATAAATGCATTCTTGGACGATTGAATCATTTCTAAAGTCCAAATTGTCACTGATGGTGGTTCATTTTGTCTATACGATGGTGTGGTAACTTGGATTTTACTGCTGTACACCTAAAGGAATTTATTACTTTCGTGGCATAAATGCAATACCACAGAAGATTGTTCGTACAAATCTTTAATAAGTATAGACGTAAATACACTGATTATCTTTTCAAGCTTGTCACCCTCTATACAAATATGCTGCAAAATAATGTAAAGTGTGTTTTGAAGTTAACTTACTTGTTCCAAGTTTAATTTATCAATTGTAGTCTTCACAATCTGCCCAGTAAACACATTTAAACCCACTGCAGTAATGAAAATTGTTGTGGTAAGTTCATCGATTTTGCTTTGCTTGTAAATTGGACATGTACGAGTTGCCTCCAATGAGTTAAGAATTGAACAAATAGCACTTTGATCAATTCGCTAAAGAATTTTTAGCAAGAGTCTTTCATTTTAATATACCTCAGCTATATGTTTTTGGGCGAAAACATTACCATTTATTGTTGAAGCAATTTTGACATCATTTCCATCAATATTCAGTATACTTGTAGCATTGCATTGAGGTGGAATTATAACTTCAATTTGCTCAAGTTGGCGAAAGTGATCAAGCATTTTCGGATAAGGATTTCCTGGTACCTCCCGATTAGCAAAAAGAGTTGACAAGAACTTTTGCAATTCATTATCTATTCCACTTTGCTACATACAAATGCATTTAATGAATCTTTTAGCTTAGCTTAATATCTTACTGAGAGGTATTGCCGCACAGTTTCGTTCACAACCATTTAGGAATAGAAAATTTAAGCTAATAGCAGACAATGACATATATAAAATTGGTAGAAAGTACTGCATGTGTAAAAATCATGAATTTTTATTGAATGGTCACATTAAGCTTCATTAACATCATGACATGATAACCAGCTTTACAACTCTAGCCATAGAGGGGCGGTACATTGAGTGGACTCCCTGTGATCACTTTCTTCACTTTTAGTTTGACACAACTCATTATGGATAAATGGATGTTGCGATTCCGTAATAGCATTCTTTCCACAATCACTTAGTTTGTTTCCTTTCAGATTAAGTCTATTCATGTTATTGGCCTTTGTTATGATTTTGCTTATGGCCATTGCCGTATTATCCCCAATCGAATTATGGCTTAAACCAATATAGTTCAGACATGTCATTATACGACATAGTACTTGGCCACCAGCATCAGTAATTTTACAGCTTTTAAGTATTAACTCTGAAATTATTACACCACATTTAACTGCCGATGCAATTGCAATAGCTGTCGAGTCTCCAATATTTTGCTTTTCTAAACAAAACATTTCAATACTAGTACGATATTATATATCACCCACCAATATACTACCACAATTGTCGTCAATGTGGTTGTCAAACAAATATAATGATGACAATTGAGGTATGATATTAGCAATTCCACGACAGCATTTTTCATTCAGAAACATTTTACTATGGCAAAGTCTTCGAAGTGTTGGTATTTGAGCAAGTTAGTCAATATACTCAAGTAATACTGTGTAGAGTCATATTTTGTGGTAATACTGATACTTCGGAGATTGTAGCCAACATCGAAAACCTCATAAAAGTCTCCTAACTTGAGGTATTCAATATCACATCCTACGAGCTCATTGTTGTGAAACTTCATGTTCTGGGAACAGCGCTCCATAAGCTATGGTGTACATCCTTTGAAATGCTTGACAAAAAAACTACCATCTTTTAATCCCAAACTGGGGATATCAAGAGTAGTTTCTTTAGGTTGAGTACACCATTCTGCATGTGCCAATGTCATGTCGTCACTACAGGGATAATTTGACAAACGGTAATCAAGCATTAAAGATTTCAAGCATTCAATAGACTGAAGTAGTTTAAGAAAAGTGAGTCTGTAAGGATGAACAGAGATGAACATTGTCATGCATAGTGCAGGGGGGTGGCATTAGAGAGGTTTCGCATTCGTGTATTATTGTATGAATTCTCATATCTCGAATTGATTTAATGAGGTTCCTTTAAAAAAATACAGATATGATATGATCAAATGAAAAATGTTTGTCGTGCTTGTTTTATGTGATTAACTCGTCAAAATTAATAGACCTAAAAAGGAATGTATTTGGTAAATAAAGTTTAGAGTATAACCTTTGATTGTAAATGAGTGATGAGACGTTCGTTGGCATGAATGGAGAGACGTTGGCATGCTTGGTGATACGTTTGTTAACAAACACCCAAGAGAAGAATCATCTATGACTCTCTCTCAAAGGCAAGACTTGCATATATTGTGAAGTATCTTTAACACACAATTTGTTAATACCCAAACTAATCCATACTTTCTTTTTATTGTTAACGCCTAAGTCTGCAAAGTGTTTGGTTATGAGCCCAAGAGGCAACTCAAAAGAAGGTGTCACCATCTTGCATGGTGCTAGCAACTTCATCTCATGGAAACGCGATACGTTCATATATGTTGGTGGAAAAGGCCTTGAGGGCCATATCGATGGATCAATCTGTGAACCTATGGAGTCTATTGAAGTAAAAGATGATAATGGACGCAATGTACTTGATGCTAATGGGAAACCATGCAAAAAACTGGTTCAAAATAAATCTCTGGTGAGCTGGCAGAAGTGGCGCCAGGATTAATTCAAGTGTATGAATAAAATAAGAAGTCGAGTATCCCAAGAGCTTAGGGATGGCCTTGGTGATGATGCTAAAACTGCACTCGATCTGTGGAATTTATTTGAAGCCAGATTTGGGAGAGCAACAGGAAATGCCAAACGATTGGCTATGCGAGAAGTATATTTGTGTAGAATGAACCCTGAAAGACCAGTATCTGAATATATCAACAATATAACGCAATTAACAGCACGTGTGCGTCAGTATGGATGCACTATATCTGCAGAAGATACTGCTTGGTTCCTAGTCATGAATCTCGAGGCCAAGTTTACGTCAATGTCTCTTTTCAACGAGATAAGCGAGAATTTTGCTGATGCAGATGTAGAAAGACTTAAATTCAGAATTCAAGATGAAGATCGACGACTGCGAAACCTTAAGTTTCCCAATCACCGACCTCCTTCAAACAACAGCCTATCTGGTGGTGGTGATGTGCTAAGTGTTAATAAAAATATTCAGTGCTTCAAATGCAAAGGAAATGGTCACAAGTCAAACGTTTGCCCAACTCCAGATGATTCTAATACTAAGCTACCCGAAAAGAAAACAAAGCATCCTAGAAGGAAGAAAGAAGTCAAATTTAGCGATGAATGCAACCTTATACTATCAGTATCGAATAATGGAGAATCAAGAGGAACCGGGTGGTTTGCTGATAGTGGTTCAACGCTTCATGTGTGCACCCCACAACAATCCCATCTGCTTCACAATTTGGAAAAGTTGGATGTACCTGTGACTGCAGCTGGTTTTAAGACGAGTTCAAAGCAATCCACTGCCTACTCTAAAGGAATGCTCGTTGTGGACACTGTTAGTGGCCTCAGAACTATAACAGATGTCTATGTGTTTGACGATGCCAGG
>JNBS01003553.1:0-10913 GCA_002081575.1 Thraustotheca clavata
GCTGATATCAATCAAGCTAACAAGGTACACTTCATGAGAACTTTGTGCATTCTTGTATTCTTTTGTATAGGACGGCTTGACTCCATTGTGCATTGCGATTAAAAATGACCATAAAGATATTGTTTCGGCGCTGATTAGTGCTGGAGCTGATATTTATCAAGCTGACAAGGTACACTTTATGAGAATTGTGGGCATTCTTGTATTTTTATGAATAGAATGGAATGACACCTCTATATACTGCTGCTTGGTTTGGTCATCAAAATATTGTATTAAGATTGATTTCTGCTGGAGCTGATTTCAATCAAGGGGACAAGGTGCGTTATATGAGATGCCAGACATAATTAATTTGATGAACAGGATGGATTAACGCCAGTATGTATTGCTGCTGAAAGTGGGCATGAAAATATTGATAAGTGCTGGAGCTGATATCAATCAGGTACATTATATGACAAAGACGAGCAATCTTGTATTTTTATGAATAGTATGGATCGACACCTCTAAATACTGCTGCTGAAAACGGGGACCAAGATATTGTGTTAGCACTGATCACTGCTGGTGGTGATATCAATCAAGGTGCTGAGGTACATTGCACGAAATGCCAAAGATAATTCATCTGTGAACCGGACGGATCAACACCAGTGTATATTGCTGCAAAAAATGGACATAAAGATATTGTGTCGATACTTATCGCGACTGGTGCTGATATTAATCAACCTAACAAAGTACTTTACATGAGTTTGACGAGAAATGATTTATAATTACGAATAGTATGGATCGACGCCAGTATATATTGCAGTTGAAAATGGACACAAAGATATTGTGTCAACACTGATTGCCGCTGGAGCTGATTTTGTCAATCAAGAAAACAAGGGACTGTAAATGAGAGTTGTGGACATTCTTGTAGTTTTATGAAAATGCAAATTTGGGATTTACTGTGTATTGCACTAGATCAAGATATTTTGTCGTGCGTGTAAAGATTTTTTATTCATACACTCTTGATACGTTCGTATTTTTTCAAGTTAAGTGACTTTGCTTGTTGAGACATCATTAAACTATGTTTTCCGCTACAAGAAATACTCAAATAATAGGATTTAATGTGGCATCCTCTGAAAACAACAAAAATATAATCCATCAATATGAACAGGACTGTGGAGAATTGACTAAACTTTGGGACATACGATCGTCCTGTCAATAGTATTGGTATTAACTTTTTCATAACTAAATAAGTGTAGAATGCTTTCTTCATCGCAGTATCTGACAGAATCTTTGAAAAACTACAAAGTGTGACGTAAAATGGTTTTCAATCAAATTTAAATCATGTTCATAACATTTCTTACACAAAAATCTATCAAGTTCAACGGATGTAGCAGCATCTTTCTTGAATAACTATCAACATGATATTACAACAACAAATATCAAGCTAACCAAGTAAATTATGACAAGTATGACGGACAAAATTCTATTGTATGAATAGGATGGATTAACTCCTTCACGTGTTGGTATTGAAAAAAGACATCAAGATAATGTGTTATCACTGCCAAAGCTGATGTCAATTAAGCAAATCAAGTTCATAACATGGTACTGAAAATGGGTATTGAGATATTGTGTTCACACTCTTGGTTGCTGGAGCTGATATCAATCAAGCTGACATTGTACATCACATGAGAATGAAGACGATTATATATTTATGAATGGTACTGATTATGTATTGTTGCAAAAAATGGACATCAAGTTATTATGTCAATATTGATTGCTCTCAGCTAAGTGGAAGAAGTACATTACAAAGAACGATGAATATTGTTTTACTTTATGATTAGGACAGATCGACAACTCTTATACTGCTGCTACAAAGGGTGGCACAGATATTGTGTCAAATTTACATTGTATGGTACTATAGCACAAAAAGTAATCACGAAAGATTTAGTGAATTTTAAATATGACTAGCTAATTTTGATAAAGCTCGTGAAAAAGTAAACATCATCTAAACAGCAAACATCGTTATATTATTAACACTTCTTAAGCTTTGTTCTCAACATAATGGTCAAGTGGTGCTCCAAGTTCACTTGCAAAGGATTTGCGAACATCTTCACCTTCCCCAGCCAATTTGGCCTTGAAATCTTCATCCATAACAGAGGCTTCATCGTTGTTATCAAACATGAAGAAAATTGTCAAGATAATTGTCAACAATGAAATACCAGCAAAAGTAAACCAAGTACCCTTGTAACCAAAGTTTGGGTTGTCAACCCACAAAGAAAACCCATACGAACCGATCGAGGCACCAGCTTTACCAGAAGCAGCAGAAAAACCATGGCATGAACTACGAATAGCTGTAGGGTACATTTCAGTAGGCATGACAAATGTCGACATGTTTGGACCAAAGTTTGCAAAAAACAAAGTCAAACCAAACAAAACAATAAATGCAGCACTGGATTGTTTAATATCAGACCACCAAATACCCAAAATCAAAAACACAATTGTCATTACGGTTGCACCTTGAATCATAATACGCTTGCGTCCCATGCGATTAATAAACAAACAAGCTACATAATAACCAGGTAAAGCCACCAAAGAAATAATCACATTTTGCAAAGCAGTGGTACGAAGAGTACTCTTGGCACCAACAACAGTTAAGATCGAAGCAGTAAACAAATTTTGAGCATAGAAAACAATATCAAAAAGGAACCAAGTACCAGCGGTACCAAGCAAACTCTTCCAGTAGTGTCTAATAATGAAAGACCAACGAACTTTTTTCATGTGGACTTCATCAGCCAACATATTCTTGTACACATGAGTTTCTTCAGCAGTAATACGATAATACACAAGGAACAATGCTGGTAAGACACCAACACCAAACAAGACACGCCACATAATTTCCAAATTCTTTGTGTTTTCATCAAGCACATTCACCATGATTAAACCCATGGCACCAGCAACAAAGAAGCCGACACCTTGCAATGAAAATGTCAAAGCTACACGACGATTGCGATCAGCAGGATTGGTAGCATCTTCAGAAGATGATGAAGCAGCAAGTGGATATTCACCACCAATACCAAACCCAAGAATACCACGAGCAATGACCAAGAACCAAAGAGTTCCTGATGCAGAACCACCATAAGCAGCAGCAGTCAAAATACCACCAATGATCAAAATGGCACAAGTAGCAATCATACAATTTTTACGACCATACATATCACCAAGAAAACCAAAGACTAGTTGACCAAGTACAGCACCAATTAATGCAGCAGTAGAGACATTAGATTTCATATCAGTAGAGTATGCACTTCCATATTGGTGTTTAAGAATGACGTTGACGATGTTGATAACAGAAAGATCATAGGCATCATTAAAGAAACCAAGACCACGCAAAAAGAATTTATTGACCATCTTCACTTGGTGGCAAAAGGCAAAGTGAATGCTAATCAATATCCTTGCGCCATAAAATAAATGCTTGGGTGGATCGGGATTGTTGAGGTGAGGATAGGGAGCGTTGAGTGATCTCGCATGTTAATAGGCTTGGATTCATGTATGCCCAAGTGTGTATAGTTTTGAATATATTTTTTGTTTTAAATCAACATGTTGATCAGAAGCAGGACGACGACTTTACCATCAAGAAGTTTAATACTTCACATATCAAGTGCGATAGATTATGAATTTTTAACATTAACAATAAAATTGATTTTTCTTTTAACTCTTTAAACGGTATGCAGGGTAAAGTTGTGTTGATTATATTGATAAATGAAAGTGTTTAGCCCGATCAAAAGATACAATATTGTTGCTAAGAGTTTTCTATTGATACTACTATGTCCAGCTGAAAGTGCACTTCATCACATGAAATTTGCTGAAGTGAGGAAAGGATTGACAGCTGTGAGGACACATTTTGAATCTGGAGATTCATATTGATATGCATGTAAAATGTATTGAATGTAGCACTAAAATTGAAGCAATGGTGTAATGAACTCTTGTACAGTAGGTTCTGTACACAACAGATTGGAATGCATTTTATTCAAGCACCACGAAATCCATTGAAAGACGAGTAAAAAAGATTTATTCACAAGATTAATTAAATACTAACGTAACTTGTTATAAATGCAATATCTTTTCTTTCCGAGTAGATTAAGCTTATATTGTGATTGTTTAATGTTAGTATGGTTGCTTGGGGCAGCCATTGATTGATATTTTCATCTGTTTGCACTTTTAATCTATTTCAATAAATACTCTATGCACCTTAAATGCATACATGAGCACTGATTTGTTGCCATCTTTTTACCCACCAAAGACTTCCTTGTAAACTGAAATTCGCTTCTACTTTAGAGTTTTCAAATCAACATGTAAATAGTTTAGCATTTGTTCAATTGCAATTGCACATGCGAATAACACGGGTAGTTTTACTTTAATTAATATGATACGAGATTGTATTATGCAATCTCTACTATTAAATTTAAGTGCTTTTTGTATTTACGCAATATCTTTTTAAGTAGAGCCTTTAACCGACTTCCAACCACACTACTATGACTACTTGGTGCATTGTTAAAAGGTGATGTTTATAGATTCAACCGGGCTATTGAAATGCCACTGGTCAACATTGATCACAAAATGTGGTACTAATCACGACAAAGTTTTTAAAGTGTTGCTTGGACTTTAAGCTTCGTTAGTATCAGCTCTTGCCACATTATGTGTGCTTCTATTAGCTCCACTACTTTGGTTTTGCCGAATCTCTGAGCAGTCTGAAGTGGTGTATGCCCATTCTACATTACATAAATTTAGTTATTCAGAGCAAATATTTAAACACGGTACAATGTCTTTTGAGTCGACTGAAGCCCCAACTTTCAAAAGCAGTTTGGTAACCAAGTTGTGGCCATATTTCGCTGCTGAATGCAACGGAGTCATACCCAGCTATCAAAGCATAAGATTTCTGCGTAAGTGATAATTTAAACGTTGTCCTTTGCATGGATATTAGCTCCAGCTTCGAGTAATAATTGAACAACTCTTTCGCGTCCGTCAGATGCTGCTCGATGGATTGGAGCCCACCCAATCTATTCTGACATATCAGAATAAATAACATTGTGTGCATCACAACATCATCAACCAAATTAGCACAAGCTCCTGCTCTCAACAACACGTCAACTACATCAGTGTGGCCATTTTTTGCTGCACGATACAGTGGTGTCCAACCAATGTACATATACAACGTAAGGAAATATTACACAGGCAAACCACGTTATCCAAAGCTTCTTTGTTAGCACCATGTTTCAGCAATAGTATTGCTACTTTTGCATGTCCATTCTTGGCAGCACGATGAAGTGGTGTCGAACCACCCTAATACAAGCAAATGAGAAATATAGTTTAATCTAATCCAACTATGTCTTTTGTATCTGTTAAAGCTCCACATTCCAACAACATTTCAACAACCTCATCATGACCTTGTTGTGCTGCTAGATGCAACGGAGTTGTTCCTTTCTATTAATCATGATTTACTGTACACAAAGAGTTTGCTCTAAAATACCTTACTTTGACTGTTGATCAATTGATTCAATTTACTGATATTGCCAGTATCTATTTTGTTATCTTCATTCTCTTGTTTCATCGTAGCATTGCTTAACACACCAAGTTAATAATAATGAATTGTTTTGGTAAAAAAACACTTGATGAGTGGGTTTGATTGGTATAACAAATTGTTATGCCACCATATTGTTAATAACAATATGGTTCTCTTGGAAATATTGGTTGGGATTGTTGCAATATTTTTTGGCAAAAATTTTGCTTTAGATTATTAGTACGTCAAAAAGAGTATCGATTGCCATTGTTAATTCAAATTTTCCATTCACAAATTTTTCAATAATTAAGTATGGTTTGATGAAAATAAACTTTCTGGTGATTTTATCAATAGAAGCAATGACGTTCATGTATTGAAATTAAAGAAATTGAAATATGAAATGCACATGTCAAAGCTTTATAATTTTAAGTGTAAATTTCTCCGTTGATCATCAGCATTGAAAGCATTATTACTTTAACTAAAGATGCATGATGTAAATGGTAATGGGAAATTTTGATTGCAAATTTACTCTACCAACAAGGGAATAATGAGAATAAATAAAGAAAATGATAAATAATACCATTTGTGCCGATCACAGGCTTAGGATCAAAAGCCATTAGAGCTGTTGCATCAAGATTAATCTCACCTTTATGATTAAGAGATACCGGTATATCCTGACCAAAAATACTGAGTTTGTAGGAAAAGTAAATGTAATTTTACATCGGTTGGTACATCCAGGAAAGAGCCTTTTGTTTGTGTTAAATCGCGCAAACGTTTAAAATCAGGAGCTGCTGTGTGATTTAAAGTTGACACACTCTATTACAATCATGTAAAATTAAATGGACTTTCAGAACCTTCACCTTATCTTCAAATTTGAGTGAATCTGGAAGCATTTTATCTATTTCATTTTCTACTCTCTGAATGGAAGTTAATGGAGGCTGTTGCACGAACTGAGTTAGTACACAGAGATAATCAAGATCACATCTTCTCCTGAGTCAACTGACGCACCAGGTCTAAGTAGTGTTTTAATTACTTGGATAAGTCCTGGGTTAGCTGCACAATAAAGTGGTGTCTCTCCATTCTATTCATTTCCTTAAGTAATGATTAAGAAAAATAAGGACATTATTTTTCACATTGACTGAAGCTCCCGACTTTAGCAATAACTCTACAAGAGAAGTATGGCCATATTGGGCTGCATAGTGTAAAGATGTAAATCTCTGCAATTGAGGAATTACTACGATAATAAGGCAAAAAAATTTACTTCATTATTTGAGTCAACCGAAGCACCAGCTTCTAATAGCAATTCAACCACTTTGTCATTGCCACTTTCAGCATCCTTTTGAAGTGGAGTGTTGTATTCCTATCATGATTTTATCAGACATTAACTTAATACACTAAATATCTCACACTATGTTTTAAATCCACAGGAACACCAGCCTTCAAAAGATGTCGAACAACTTTATCATGTCCTTTTACGGCTGCCAAGTGTAGTGGTGTAGTACCTTCCTACAAAGTTTAAATATTAATGATGTATTAATTCAAGTACCTAGTCTTGACATCAATATTGGTTTCTCTTGTCAATAAAGTATTTGCAATGATCACACCAAGTTTTTAATTGCTGACTTACCATCTACTTTCATCTTTTAGCACGTGAATCATTTTATTTACAATTGATGCCATTTTATATAGTTTAAAATCAAAATTGTTCATGCAATCTGTAAATTAGACTACAGTAATATTGATTATGAATTCATTAGTACTTACTACATAGTTCCTAATATCTTTGTGAATTACTGTATCTCAAACTTTGCAAACTCTCTTATTAATCAACTGAATATGCATTTTGATAAGATAAATCATTATCAACATCAAGTGAAATGAAATCTTACAATTTGTAGTAAAACATTATGATACATTTAATAGTGCAAGAATAATTAGCAAAAACTGCATTTGAAACCTCATGAAAGAAGCTGAATTAAGCCAAGAAGCTCTTCATGCAGCTAAAGTTAAAGCTCTTGTAGATGCTCAAAATATTTGTGATAATCAAGTGATTGTTCGTGACTTTAATGGGGCTTATATTACAATTACTGATGCTGTCAAAGATGGTGTTGCACTCTATGGCAAAAATGCACTTGATGTTGTTCCTTTATACTTATTAATGTCTGAAATTGGTCTTGAATTAAGTCATTTAAAACAAGTAGAAGAAATTCTTGCTTTATGTATTTGGAATATTGTTAAAGCTGCAGAAGCATTACCTGAAGGTGAAAATCATCCTAAAGTATTGGAATATCGAGCTCAAGTGTGTAAATGGTTTAGTCTTCTTCACGCAGAGACTGAAAATTATGAAGAAGCTATTAAACAAGCTGCAAATGGTGCTTATTATGCCTCTTTATTACATGGTCCTGAACATATTCAAACTTCAGTTTTATATTATGCTCTTGGGACTACATTTCAAAGAATGTTTCATACTGAACATGCTTTGGGTTTGTATGATAAAATAGTTGAAATTTGGTATAAACACCTTATTGAAATGAATGCTCAAATTACTCAGCCATCAACAGAGGAAAATACTAATCAGTTAAATAACATTAAAGTTGTGAGTAAACGATTACTACATGAAGGTGAAACAATGCTTTTACAGATTTTAGACACTCGAACAAAAGTATCAAGTTTGATATTGATTTAAACTAAATTTTTTGTAGGTATTGGGTGCAGCTCATATTGCTACAGGTGAAGTCTTGTACACATTGGTATACTATTTCATCTTCATATTGCTGTGTTTATTAACAAATAAATATAGGGACTATTAAGAATTCATTTGGGGCAACGTACTGAAGCTGAATCATGTATGATTCAAGCTTTAACTATCTATTCCGATGCCTTGGTACTTGATGATTCTAAATGAGAATTAATTTGTTTTATAGGGAGCTCTGCACCCATCTACTGTAGATGTTCAAAATGTCGTAAACCAGCTACGTGATTAAATATCTTGAGATCAGCTGGGTTATGCAATAAAATCAGGATTCTTTATGAGTTGCAATGTTTTCAGTGAGCATTTGGTGTTTTTTTTAGGCCATTTTGATTTTCATCACACTAGCAGCTAGTAAAATTGCAGCCACAGTTGAAAGTCAATTACAGGTTTAATCACAACAAAGCAATACGTTCTACTTGAGTGAGTTTTTTCGGGCAATTTGTAGTGGTTTGGGCGTTGATAAACACATTGTGGAGACAATCGTTGATGTTTTGACAAGACTGGCAAAAGGATCTGGGGATTTAAAACAAGTAGTTCCATACTCTTGCTGCTACAGTTGGGTTTAACATTGATTTTGTAAAATATTCACATATACCTGTTCAGGGGTAGGAAATTTTAGATTAAGTTTCCATGCATGAAGCATCATTCTTGGTGCAGTGTCTTCTTCACTACCATAAGTGACATCCCCAACTAAATTTAAATGTTAGGTAAGTAGCGATTTAAATACTACCGATGGGGTATCCATGATGGCTTAAATGCAATCGTAATTGATGACGACGACCACTTAATGGCCGTAATAGTACTTTTGTCACTGGTTTACCATCAATAGTTCCATAGCCAAGTACAAGAGCCACAGTAGTTGATACCTTAATATTTTTATGAGATTATCACCAAAGATTAGATTTTCAACCTTAGCTTTTGGATCAGTCTTTGGTGCAATGCTCATACGAAAGGAATGATCTGGTGATGGTGCAATGGCTTCGTTAAATATATAGCCCATGACTTCAGTTTTGTTGTTATCTTCCGAATTTAATCGTGGTCTTTTAATGCTTGGAGTTGCTTCAGACATGGCTCTTGGACGACGTCCTGTTGGTATTGAAACAGGAGCATCATATTGTGTATTATTTTCATGATTCTTGGACTCGAGTGCTTTAAGTTCTGCTTCAAATCTCAATCTACTCGATGATGAATAATAGTATCATAATTAAATATCACTTGTCTGCAGCAGCACGTTCCAAGTATTTTTGCTGTACTTCATCACTTAAATCATTCCACTTTTTATGTAGAAATTCTTTATCTTCATCGGATATTTTCCCTGTTTCATTAAAGTTCCTACGTACAACCCCTTGGTCCATTGAAAACAGCGATGGGCCCGTACGAGGTCCTAAAATTCACCCTAAATTTTCTTTTGATATCAAACTAATAAATACCTTTAAAATGCTTTGTAAATTTGTATTCATGTTGTTTTTTGGGCAATGCTGGATTTTCATGATCATGAATAAACTCTGCCAAACGAGAAAAAGCACATCTTTTTACTCCTGCAGGAGGTACCATTGGCATAGTACCATGTACCAATGCCAAGTATTCTTTTTCCACACATTTCTTTTGAAACAAAGCGCATGCAGCAGCAGTAGCTCTATAAACACATTAAATTCACTAAATTTCTTGGATAAAACGCCACTCTTTGGTCAATCCAATGCACATAATTCCCGATGTTGCTAATATACAATTAGTTATTAATTGCATTCAATTTATACCAAAATCCAATTGATGAATCCATCGAAATTTAGGAATTTCAGGAAAATCACGTGCCAATGCTTTTTCAATAGTCACATTAAAGTCACCATCCAAACGTACATCAGGTCCCTAGATGAATGTATTGATAGATACATAAGAAATGATTTATAGTTTGTACTTTGTTGATTACAAGGTAATGTGGTGATTGAGACAGCACTTGGAGTTTGAGTTGATCAAGTGTTAATGGACCACCACGATTGTCTTGAATAGCACTATCATCTAGTTGTTCTTCTTGCTTTCGTGGGGCTTTTAATTGTACTGCTGATGACAATTTACTCAAGCTCGAAGCACGACGTCGGGACATTATTCTTCGCATGCACGTTACTCTGAAATGAATTAAACCAAGTCTAACAAGTCAAATTATCGTTGATATACCACCATTTTCGATTTCTATATGCGCTACTTTGATAATGCCATTATTGTATGGATTAACCCCATGAAAACTTGAATTATATTAGCCATAGAAAAATACTTTAGTTCAAATGCTTCATGCAAAAAATTTGGCGGTTCAATATACGCTCTATTTGGAAAGGAGACAAAGTATCAGCTATCACCAACTATAAGCTTTTTGTGGTACCGGTACTTTGCTATCAAAATAACATTCTCCAAACTCGTCTTTGTTTGAGCTTATTGAGTACTTTGGATCGCAACTTGGCGAGCGATACTATTGCAATTTGTGATAGCAAAGTAACATCAGCATTTACATTTAATTCTTTAGTATTGAGACCAGATATGAAGCGTGGTGCTAAATTTGAGTGCTCCAAGATAACGAAATAAGTGGGTTATCTAGTGTCTGTAAAAACTTTAAACAATCACATGAATATGGAAATT
>JNBS01004823.1:0-10833 GCA_002081575.1 Thraustotheca clavata
TGTATCCCCATCGTTTTCAAAACATTGCTCAATATACCGTTCTTGCCACATCGATTCGCAGTCAAACAAGTTTGAACCTTGAATATCTTGTGCATCTTTGCTGTGTTTTACGTCAAATTGTCAGTGATCAACTTGCTTCAGAAGAATGGCGTCGACGTAATTACGTTGATGACATGGATGCGCAAGGCAATGATCTTTTTGAATTGCATTCATCATGGAAACTTTGTGTCAATCGTCGAATTTGCCGAACTACTGCATTGCATCCAATTGTGCAGCCACTTTTGATAGATACATGCGATTCATTTCCATTCTTATGGAGTGTACTCTCTTGTTGGACTGTGGAAGAACGAGCTGTGTGGAAATCGCCTTTGGAAGATGAAGCTCATGTACAAGAAGCTTTGCGATCGTCCATCAAGACAAATATTCGCAAACTCAGTCTTGGAGCTCTTTTAGCATACGAAAGTCGCACTCGCAGCAAATTGCAAACATATTTGCAAGTGATGTCGTGCAACATGCTTCGGAAATGGCAATACCTCTTTACGATGCATCCTGAATTGAGTTTGATTTCTTGGTGGCAAAAAGATGAATCAAAAACATGGTTGGAAGCATTGCCATGTCCAGAAACCCAAAGCTCGAGTGATGATGAGGAAGAAGTGGTGGATGTGACTCCATTTGAGTTTCAAACTACATCGACACTTGCAGGACTTAATCACCTACTTGCCAAGTGCTATACACTCCAAAACACGTAAATATACATGTAAATAACGTACTTGTGAATCATCCATACATTGTGTTTAATCATAATTACTTGGCATATCCGATAGATTTGAGAGAACGTTCAATGTCGTCAAGGACAGACTCATTTTCAATTGTGGCTGGCACAGTGTAGGGACGAGAGTCTGCAATTGCTTGAATTGTACGACGAACGATTTTTCCTGAACGAGTTTTTGGCAATTGATCCACGACAAGTACATCTTTGAGGCACACAAAGCTGCCAATATGTGATCGAACTCGTTGGACAATGGCACTTGTGACGACATCTTTGGATTGAGCATTCTTTTTAAGCACAGCAAATGCAATAGGAATATGGCCTTTGAGAGCATCGGCTACACCAACAACTGCACATTCAGCAACGTTCTCATCACCTTGAATCACTTCTTCAATTGCACCCGTGCACAAACGATGTCCAGCAACGTTTATAATATCATCCGTTCGCGACATAATCTAGTGTTAAGTGAGATTGGAACTTTGTGCAAAGGATTTACATAGACATAATTGTCATCATCAATGTGACCAGCATCTCCAGTAGTGTAATATCCAGGGTGTTCTTCCATGTACTTGGAAACATATTCCGACTCATTATTGTAAAGGGTAGTAAATGTTCCTATGAAAAGATATTAATTGGATCAAGATACTTTAAATGTACCTGGTGGCAATGGTAATTTCAAAAGGATACTTCCTTCAGCGACTTCATTTGGATCATGTTCATGTTCTTTATCTTCAGATGCATAAAATTTGTCTTGCAATACAACATCGAATCCAGGTACTGGACGAGAAGCTGAACCAAGTTTAATGCCAGGATGTGGACTTCCGTCTAGATTGTTTTGATCCATTCCCATCATTTGAGAGCAAACTGGCCAGCCAATTTCAGTTTGCCACCTAAAAAAGTTAGTTTTGATCAGCAATAAACTATAGTACCAGTTGTCGATCAATGGCAATTGGAGTTGTTCAGTAAAGAATTGAATTGTTGCAGGATCGCCGCGTTCACCAGCCACAAAAACATATCTATGCAAATGCCATTAGATACCATGAAGCATAAATGTGGTCGTACTTGAGATGCTTCATGTCATTACGATATTTCTTGAGAAAAGTGGTTTCAGGATCTTCCTTGCGAATAGCCCGAAGCGCTGTAGGAGCTGTAAATAAGGCTTTGACATTGTAGCTCGAGATAACACGCCAAAATGCACCAGCATCAGGTGTCCCCACGGGTTTACCTTCATAGATAACAGACTAGAATTGTATGAGAAATAGTTGAAGGAATAAAGCCTACCGCACACCCATGGAAAAGAGGTGCATAGACGATGAATGAGTGCCCAACGACCCAGCCAAAATCCGATGCAGCCCAGTAAGTTTCCCCAGGATTCATCCCCATGACATTTTGCATGGCCCACTTGAGTGCAACATTGTGGCCACCATGATCACGAACCACACCTTTAGGCTACAAGATAAGTATGGGATTGACAGTGATAAATGTCAAATTTACCTTGCCTGTAGTTCCGGAAGTGTACAAAATATACAATGGATCGGTAGCTTTAACAGGAACACAATCGTGTGGTTTGGCATCTTTAATAAAGTCAGCCCATGAGATATCATTTGGATCCAGATTGTAATGCCGTTTGATACGTTGATAAACAACACATTTATCAGGTTTGTGCTTGGACAGAGCCAAAGCACCTTTAAGCATAGGTTCATACTCAATAATTCCCTTGGGTTCCAAACCACAGCTTGCACTCAACACAACCTAATAAATTCAGTGGATCAGATATCAATTGCACAATAGTTGTACCTTGGGCTTGGCATCTTCAATACGAATCGCAAGTTCTTGAGCTGAGAATCCACCAAAGACAACCGAGTGAATAGCTCCAAGACGAGCACATGCAAGCATAGCCACAGCAGTTTCCGGGATCATAGGCATATAAATGACAACACGATCTCCTTTTTGCACACCTTGTCTTGCCAATGCACCAGCAAAAGTAGCCACTTGATCAAGTAATTCCTTGTATGTAATTTTTCTCTTGGTTCCAGTCATGGGACTTTCATAAAAAATAGCAGCTTCATCTCCACGTCCATTCTTCACATGCACGTCGAGTGCATTGTAGCATGTATTCATTTCACCATCAGGAAACCATGTATAAAATGGCGCTTTGGAACGATCAAGCACCTTTGAAAATGGCTTAAACCAGTGAATATCTTTAGCAGCTTCACCCCAAAATTCTTCAGGATTATCAATGCTTCGTTGGTACTCTGTCAAGTAATTCTTGGTGCTAAAAGGAGCAAGACGAAGCGAACGAAAGGATTTGCGTAGCGTGAAAGCACGTCGTAGGAGCATTGTCAAGAACGCAGCAAATTCAAGAATAAGCAAACAATCCGATCTTTTCAGCCGTACATTCCTTACATTGTCATCATTTGTACATTGTTCATTTTTATATTTTATTGAAGTGATTCCGTACATTCCATATGAATGTACGAACCCAGATCTGACTAATCAATTGATTGCTTGATTCGAGTACCTTAGTTGAGGAGGATATACCCAACGAGGAAAGCTTCTTGGTTGATGCATCATGCATTCTCACATCGACTCCTTCGAAATAGTGCATGATGCTACGTACTGTATTAATTCGAGGGTTTTGCAATCGCAAGATTGTAAGAAGTTGAAGTTGGATCAAATCCCCATGTGATATTTTTAAATATAAAATTTTAAGATATTTACAAAAGATAAGAATAATAGGTAGAAATGTATTTTATCAGCAACCATTTGGTCTGAAAACGTCGGACACATCTTGGGTGACCTGATGTCGTCGTCGCCACCACTGCATGCTTTCGAGGACAATTGGAAGCTAATTCCATGTGCAATGGATGATATTGGCATACCAGTTGGCATGCACTTTGAAAGTGTCTGTGAAGGTTCAGCTACATTGGTTGTTTGGGAAATCAATCGGTTCGCTTCATCGTTGCTCTGTGAGAACATTGAATACACAATTCGTCTGATCTGACAAGTGGCCTTTTTTCTAATTCTTATGAAGATTTTTTAAAGATAAATATTACTGCATTGCTATATTATTGAGATGGTTGATGATAAACTACTATCAGCAGGGGATTGTAGCAACACTACCTCCTTCAACATGGATGGGTTTGAATTCTCAATCACAACAGTGACAACACACACTTTACTTGTAAAATTTACACCACTCTACATGGACAATTGGATGAGTTTGAATGGATAGTGAAGAACTTTGTATTCTTGACTTTGTTTCTTATCAACACCCAAGTGTCTTTTGATTTCTAAGCATCAGTCGTACCTTGAACGAAGAGTCCGACCTTCAGTTCAGAAATGCTATGAAGGGGGTAGGTAGGACCTTTGAGCTAAATAGCAAACACTTGAGTCTTTGTAATCAATCATAAAAGGATCATTGCAAAGTACTCAGATTGCAGTCTTTATAGAATTTGAAGTGATTACATTCATTTCATTTTACAAGCAAGTGAGTAGATTGAATAGTATCATGCAAGGAGACTGCCACAATTGACAATGATTGTGGCAAAATCAACTATATATCCGAAGCTTTTTTAAACTTTTTAATGTCGTTAAGAGTTAATGCAAAATGTTCGCAAGTTAGACTAAATCCGTAAAGAATTTTAAAGTACATACTTAATCCCACTTGTTGTATTAATTTGGCCATGTACAAATTGCTCGATTTCAGTGCTTCAATGTCAAGATGTGAAGAAAATGTTTTTTCAAAAATGCCCTTGACAGCTTACAACAGTGTTAATTATTTTAGCTTTAGAAACCTTGGTTCACTTTAAACTACTTACATTAAGCAAATTTATCACTTTGTCATTCATTTCATCTCATGCTTTTTTTGTAGACTCGAAAATATAAAGGACAATATCTCTTACTACAAGAGAGAAGAAAGTGCACATCTTTTTGCTTGACTAATGGATGATGACTTTTCTTGTCAATGAGTAGTCTCATGATTTGTCATCCTTTCCAAAGTATCTTATTTGTTGCATTTTGTTATGACCAATGAAGAAGAACACTGCAAAGGTTGCTGAAAAGATTGACGTGGGTGTTGGAGACTTGCTTTAACTCTAGTTTTTACATACTTGGTTTAGTTTAGAAAGTTCTAATAGCTGCAGTTAATTTAATTCAATATTTGCCGAACAAAATATACTGTGTGGGTTGGCTGGCATAGAATACAAACTTGAATTTTATAAGCTTACTGCATTGCGTAGGCTCGTTTTTGGTCAGCAATTAGACATCCAATTTTGGAGAATACATTGGGTCTTAGAACCTGATTGATATATTTATGTATCAGGTGCTGAAATAATGAAATTTCGTTTTGATAATCAATCTCGAACCACTTGAATACTTTTGACAAAAATTGTCAACACAAAAAACAAATTGATGATAAAAATCATATTACAATTGTAATTTTACCATTAAGACTTTTCTTGCAGTAGCTCGTGAAAACATTAATCCTTTAAAAGACATCCATCAGTAGTCAGCAGTGAGCTTAGGAAGAGTACTACAAGTTTTGAGTAAACATCTAAAGTGTTCAAATTATAATTTTAATAGTCTATCTATCATATCTACTTTTGAGTTTCTTCACATAATGTCCATGCACAAAACGTCATGTAAAGTCCAATTAAAAACAATCCAAATGTCTTTGACATCGATACATCGTCCTTAAAACAACAACCGAGAGCCAATAACGAAATTAACGCAAGAGCTAGAATCACAAATCCAGTGACAAGAATTGCTTTTTGATCAGCACTCCAAATTGGTACTGTTTGTGTTTCGGATTGCAAACAACCAAGAAAAATGGCAAAGCCACCCCCAACTAGAGTATTGAATATTGGTCCTGCGACACAAGCTGCTGTGGCCATGTGAACATGACCTTGACGAACAAGTGCTCGATTACCAACAAAATCTCCAATAGAGTTTCCCCAGGCCAGCACAAGAATGCCTAAAGTTCCACTTGATATTCCAAGGCTAACACCAAGAACAAACATAATAGCCACAATTTCATGGCCGATAACAAATACCCAAAGTGATGATAGGAATAATGTCAGAATAGCACCAAATATTCTCCATTTGATTGATGTTTCTCGGCAAAAGAACCACGTAATAGCTGAGAAGATAACGCTGCATGCTGTAGCAATAAAAAATGAAAGATAATGCAACTTCATAAATCGAGCAGCAACACTCAATATAAAAAGAGGAGCTGCAAAAACACAAATTGCTGCGGCACTTCTCGACACTCGTTCTGGTTGTACAATAGGAACAGTATAGTGCCGAGCAAAAAGAAGAGGACATAATGCAACAATTGAACACTTTTTAAACGTGCTAGCGCGGTCCCAATTGGTAACTTGACTCCAATATGATCGAGGGCTAACAACTACTTCTTCATCAATAGTAGATATTGTTTCTGCATTTAACGAGACCTCTTCACTCTCATCAACAGCTACAGCAACATACTCTTTCTTTTCAGTCTCAGGTTCAGCTTCGGGTTGTTTTTCATCTTCATCTTTTGGTGACACAATTTCGATAGGTTTATGTGATGTTTTAACAATGACAAATGTATAAACTGCATACCAAGTTAATGCTATTAACGACATGGGGACTGTAATATACCCAACTCGATAAGCAGCCAAAAGAGCTAACACTGTAGTGAAATAAAAGAAAACATCTCGCATAAATGGTTGCTTTCGTAAATCAAAACCACCTGAGAGATAAGCTAAATAGCCAAATGTAAAGACTGTCACGACAAGTCCACTACCAAGCAATCCTCCAACTCCAAAACCACTATGTGTATGAGCACCCGAGAATGATGCAACACAAGAGAAGAGATCTGGGGCTCCATTAGCAAAGGCTAATAACGTAGCCCCAGCAAAACTGGGGTCCAATTTCGTGGCTTTGGAAATATACGTGACTGCAGGCACCATGTAGCGATCAGTTGTGTTTCCTACTACGTAGAATAACAAAGATAAAAGCACTGATAGCAATGCAAGAGATAGTATTGGGGCGTCTTGCAAGGTGCAATAGTGAAATGACAAATAGTCCAAAGAAGAGACTCTGGTTGCATGGGCACATGAACACTTGAACTCTTCTGGTACGGACACAAATCGAGGACGTCCACAGTCATCGGGAAAGATGAATATGCCCGCTGCAGCATTAACTAGAGCTAATACCAACAACAATGTTATGCCGCCCTTGGACATATTCACGATTGACTGTTTTTATCGCATTACGTCATATGGCCAATTACTCAAGGTTCGTATAGCATACTAACCTCAAGTAAAATCAATTGTTAGGCATGATACTCGATTTGGGTTAGTTTATTGTTATTTCATTTCATGTAATCACAAAGAGCTCAAATGATTGATTGATGTTAAGCTCATTGATTTCCTAGTCTTCCATTTCAAATAATCACGTAGAGTCAGATATTCAAGGACTTGTCTATTAGATGTATGTAAAGAATGTGTCACAATTGAAACTTTGTCCTTTTGACTCCAAATGCTACCACAAAATTATGAGCTTTTTTTTCCATTAAGAAGTATGCATCGGCAAGAGAAAATATTCGTACATGTATGTGGGTATTAGTACTGGTAGTAGAGGTGCCTGCGTTGGAAAGCTCACCCAAATGAAGTTGTATGAACCCATCTTTCTGCAGAATACAGTATCACTGGTAGATCATTCTGAGAGTTCAAAGTGTAGAGCAGGATCTCAACAAAGAAATATTAATTTACGATTAATGCCTTCATGAACTTGTGCTGCAATAAGGTAAAAAAGAGACGAAGAGATATTTATCGTTTGCACTAAGAGCTTGGTTCATATTGATTGGTTCTCGCCACAAGGTATTCTACCAATCACGTAGCGGCTGTCTTCATCGACATCACATTTGGAATCATATTTGAAATCGCCATGGTATCGCAATGGACAGAGTTGTTGGGAAACGAGTTAATCTCTGCTCAAGGAAAAAAGATAGACACGTTGACAGCTTTGGAAAAGAAATCTATCATTGGATTGTACTTCAGTGCTCACTGGTGTGGCCCTTGCCGCGATTTTACACCAATTTTAAGCACTTTATATGAGGATTTATCCGAGGAACATTCTGACTTTGAAGTTATTCTCATTTCAAGTGATCGATCACAAGAAGAGTTTGATTCTTACCATAACAAAATGAATTTCCCTGCCATTCCTTGGATAAATACTGATCGTCATGCACAACTTCGTGATAAATTTAACATTCGATATTTACCTCAATTGATCATAATAAACCACAATGGCAGCGAAATTGTTCAAAATTCATGTGATGGACGTCGTGTTTTCATATCTTCAAATGGTAATATTGAAAAAGTATGGCAAAGGATTCAACTCGAGTCAACTCTGTGAGCTAACTTTGCAATTTTTCAAGTAGTCGCGTCACACCCAATGCTCAGGTCGCACAATAAATTTTTGTGATGACTTTTAATCGACACAATTCAATATAATATGATTTTCACTATACTCTTAAAATACTGTATCTATTTTGAAGAAATACGCCAATCGATTATGCAAGTCATCGAAGTCATACATGTTTACGTCATTGCAGTTCATATAATTCGATGGATTTAAGTAGCATAGAAACTTTTAATACAACCATCAAATTTAAATAATACGACAAAAATATGTCATTTTTGAACTGTCATTTGCGATCTTGACATGGAGTTGCGTCGAAGGACTACGGCAACATCATCTTCCGACGATGGAAGTACGTGAAGAACAGGGATTGAATGCTCATTTCTGTGTGTATTAGCAGCTGAAGGACGCCCTCGACGCACGAGTACTCCGCGTAGTCGTTCAGGATCGGAAGCTCCATCCCCTCATCATGAAGCAGAGCTCTTGCAGTCGAGAAACTATGAACTTGCTGAAATGCTAGAACGAAATGAAATTACTCCTTTACTAGCAACGAGCAACGAGCGTTGTGATATGTGCAATGGCCTCTGGACAGGTAGAGATGTCTTCTTTTAATGGATTCTTGATGAATATAGATGAAAGCTCGTCATCCCTCTTTCGATTTCAACCTAGTGGCATCGTAAGTGATCAATCTTGCATGCATTTTGCAGTTCGTTTTATCTCGCAACACCCTGAAATCAATAGCAGGGACGATTACTTGGCATATCGAGATGGCATCGAGTCAAATCAATCTGGAGTGTTTAAGGTCATTGCTGAAAAGGCTGTAGATCTTCCCAGTGTACGCTGGTTTGGACGACAAGACCCATACGTTCGATTGCAATTACTCCCGTAAGTTAAACTAAAGATATAGCTTTGAATTGTGAAACGAATAGATGGAATGAACCTGTGCAAACCAAAGCTGCAGTTAGTGGTGGGAAGAATCCAACATGGAAAGAAGAGCATTCAAACGAAATGAGATTACAGCACCGATGTACAAGCTCCAACAACCCTGTGCCAACACTAGAAGTACAGCTTTGGAATGAAAGTTATCTTGGTGATGATCTTATTGCAAGTTGCTTACTTTCTACACAACCATTGCTGTATCATCCAGGCGTGGAGTTATCTCGATGGTTCACAGTAACATCGATAGCTAATCCTCCAGCTTCAGCTACGGGAATTGCATTAACAAAGGCTCGTATTTGCTTTAGAATGGAGTTTGAACCACAGGTGAAAAATACTTCAAATCGGTTGAACGCGCCAAGCAAAAAAGATCATAAATTTCGAGTTCATACCATCAAATCTGTTGGTGTTCGCATTCTTACGTGTGTTGTGTGTGAACGTGTAATTATGAGCAGTGTCAAAGCCTCTACGGGGTATCGTTGTGAAGATTGCCATGTTGATGTGCATAAAGCTTGTATGATGATTGCCAATACAACATTTCCTTGTTCAGGATCAATTACAACGGATACTGAGGGCAACATTCCTACAATGGCAGCTTCACCAACGTATTTCTATTACTCCAGAATATTTTCTTACTTTGTACTCCTTTAGATCTCAAAGTTTATCCTCACCAACTTTTGGAATGACAACTTCAGAAGGATATCAGGTACTTCAAATGCCTCATGTTTCTGGACCACAGCCACCTACTTTTGGAAAGCTTTATGTTCATTTAAAAGGCATTCACTTGTGCTCGAAAGACTGTCAAGATTTTGAACATGCTGTAAATGTATTTGAAGGTGATACCTATTGTAGAATGAGCTTTGATGGGCTTGTTCGAGAGACAAAAGAAGTATACAAAACTGCAGACCCTGTCTTTGACGATAAATCGTGTTTTGTCGTGACAAACCGTGATGCTACATTTCGTCTTGAGGTGATTGATTTGAATACGAATGCTATCATTGGTGAAATGAAGATTTTACTGTTTGAATTGCTTCAAGCTGATGCTGATCGTGTGATTGATTCATTGCCTTGGCTACAACCATTAAAACAAATAGCAACAACAGTTAGCCCCCCGGAACCTGAAGTGGAATTGTACAAAACTCAGCATTTAAATGGTGCAGCCACTGACGCTACCAAGATGACTGAAACCTATCAATTGAAAAACAAACTCAAAGATAAAGATCGCCTTGTTGGAATGGTTTACATGCGTCTACGATACGTCGAAGAAAAATCCAAGCTTTGGTTATACGTACCAAAGCAGAAAGTATTGCTTCAAGGCCGAGAAGAAAAAGAGTTTGCCATTGAAACTCTCAAGCTCAACATTGATCGACTCAATCATGTTATTCAGTCAATTCAATGGCTTGAACAAGAGTATTTGGCGATTATTTGCTGGAAAGACTGGACAAAGTCAAGTGTGATCCTTTTTACATTCTGCTTTGCTTGTCTTCGAATTGATGCCGAATACGCCCCTGCATTGATTTTTTATCTGATGCTGGCATATATGGCTCATACTCTGATTAATCGATTGACGGGACAATATATTCAATCATGGGTTTCCCTCGATGATCCTGATGTTATCGAACGCACTCGACTCTATCGTCCGATCGGATATGCATGGATTGCTGTGGTTGAGGCTCAATTCAGTCCAGTGTTTTTGGCTGAAAAAGCTCGCAAAGAAA
>JNBS01004824.1:0-26462 GCA_002081575.1 Thraustotheca clavata
AATAGTTTGTCACTAGACCAGCTTTTCTATTTCTTGTCACTTGACCAACTTTTTACTTTTTTGTCACTTGACCAGTTTTTTAAATTTGGGCAGTCGGCAATTTGCACGAAAGGTGTTAAAGGGAGAAGAAGTGTATGGCTGATTACGTCAAGAAACTCATTCATTTAATTGCACGGTAAGAGAAGATGAAGGAGAGGAAGGAAGACTTCATTGATATGTAGGGCATTCTACACAGATGAGCATATTGTGGTGCTAGATGCATTGATACGAAGAATAAACCTTAATGTGACTTGATTTGGACGAATCTGTTTACTAAAGTTATGTGATTAGGACGCTGAACTTGCAGAAGAAGTATTATTAGGCCAGAAACAAGTGCGAAAATATTGTGGGGAATTGGAAGGCGATGGTTTGATTTTGAAGTATGCGGGAATTAAACGTTTGTAATTGAATACGCTGTAGAGAAGAGATGAATGATAAAGTATTAAAAGGACCTGGAAAAGTGGAATATTGGTATGTATTTGAATGGAATGAGATCTTTATGCAAATAGGTATATTGATTTTAAACATTTTTATAATGTTGTGCGCTATCGTCTTTTCGTCATGGATAAACAATTGCGAGAAGATGAACAAAGAGAAATTGAAAGACAAACTTTTCGTTGTTCAAATGATGATTGTGGAAGGGAGTACACAGCTCTTGAAGCTCAATTGCTCTTAACACCTGACGTGTATGAATTTCATTGTGGTCATTGCAATTCCAAGCTCGTTGAAGTAAGATCTTTTTACCAATAAATAGCATCACTAATCCCTGCATAGTGTGATAACAATGAAACACTTGAAAAAATCAAGACGAGGCTTTCGAAGGTATGCAATGATACTTTATTAATGCTAAACCATTGTCATTAGTTTCGATCTCAAATGAATCAAGCAGACGGATTACATGACGGTATCTATGAGTGTCTAGCAAGAATTAGCGAATTCTTGAGCTCTGGTCAAGTGCTACCAAGGTACATCGTTTGCAGGAACAATTTCTCAAGTGAATTAGCAACATGCCTAGCGAAAGGCGTGCTGCTGCTGTAGCAGCTACTGCCAAAGCAACTGCTCGAGGTGGTGGTGGTGGTGGCAGTCGTGGCTCTAATGATAAATCTTCTGCCTTATTTGGCAAATATGAGGCATTACATATTCAAATACGTCAATTGATGTTGGGTAGGAGGCTAAAATTGTCATTGATATTGCTGGAAATTCAAACCCAGATGACTATTCTACACTGAATTCCAACAAACCCGTATCGTTTTCGTCATGTATTTGCATTAATCCAGTCGTAGAAAGATGAAATCAAGTTGCAACCAGCTACAACTGCATCATCACTGCCAGAATTTCTTGTCAACAACAAAATTAGTAGCAAAATGCTTGCCAACCAAAAGACAAAGGGGGCAATTCCTGACACGACAACGGCATCAATAGCAAATGCCTCAACTCTTGGAATCACTATAAAATCAGAAGTTGACCAAGAAGCATATCGAGCAGATTATCTACGCGAACTTGAAAGATACAACCAAATGGATAAAAGTAAAGAAGATGAAGAATTTGAAGATATGGTAAGAGTTTTTAAGGTAAAACTTTGACAATTGTTAGGAATGGGAATGGTGTGATATGGGCCCCCAAGAAATGTATGATGAATCTCTACGATCGGTGATGGTTCCTGTGAGAGGTTGCCCAATACCTATCGTCAAACTAACAGAAGATGACTTGTTGACCATGACACCAGATGAGTACACTTCGTTCTACCAGCTTTGTAGATCAATGATGACATAAAGTAATGCTCTAATATAAAACATTGTCCTTCCTCATTTGTTAGGGATTAAACAGTAGAAATATATATAACTACAAGCTTATGTAATACCCTTGTCCATCAACTCATCTCGGATAGAAAGAATCTTTATTTACTTATTGGATTTGTATTTCTTGTTAATTTGGACACTAATCATCATCTATGATGTTTGTACTTTGAAAGAATGCATTTTACATGTGTTGGCCTTATCCACTGGGTTATTTTTTATCAAGTATTGTTAGCCGCATTGGCATTAGCAAGTATTGTCAATGCTCCTAAAAAGAAAAGAAGAAAGCATTCATCCAAATAGAATCATTGTATACTACGTTGATATCTACAGCCTTTGTCTTTTTACTATACAAAAGGGTACTTCAAAGCTTCATATGATTGCACATTGCCGACAATTGTCTTAAGTTCTAGCATCTTCTACATCTTAAGTTTTCATTAGAACCAAGAGAATATGTGCATTGCTGGATCAAAGTCGAATTCGGCTTGACAAACATGATTATGCCTCCATGGATTCACAATTGAAATTATCATGACTGTAATACTACGACCTGCTACATTTGAAGACGCTCAAGGTGTTGCCAATGTTTATATTCAAGGATGGATAAATGCATTTTCAAGTTTTGTTCCTGCAGAATACATTGAATCTGTTAATGCCAAGCGTCTCGAAACTAACCGAGAAGAGCTCTCAAAACCAAATCCAAGTCCTTCCAAAGCATTAATGATTGCTCAAGACACAAATGAAAATACTATTGTTGGTATTTGCACTGTCGGTTTAAGTCGTGATACTCCAGCTGCAATCAATGGACAATACAAATATGAAATGTATTGTGTGTATGTTTTGCCCTCATATCATGGCAAAGGCATTGCTAAACAACTTGTTGCTTCTGCTCTAAAGGCTTTCAATGTACCTGAAGAAGAAAAACTCTATTGCAATGTTTTTTTGAAAAACAATCGAGCAATGCGATTTTATGAAAAACTTGGTGCTGTTGAAGTATATCGAGAAACTACAGACTTTTACAGTCCCAGTCCTGAAGTTGTAATTACGCTGGGATGGCCAAATCTCAAAAAGATTCTCAACTAGTAAACTTCATGATATTCATGTAATTGTATCTCGCAAATTTACTCTTGATCATTTTGATACGTGTATGAAAATGCGATATATATGAAACTTAGTCGCTTTCCGAAGCATCACTAACATCAGGACTGCCAATATGTTGGAGACCAAGAGGTTCTGCTGGAGACTTTGCTACAAGACCATCTAAACTCTTGTCGTAAACTCCACCGATAGCCATGAGAGATTCCATTCGTTTTTCTTCTTCAGCTTCACTGTATTGACGTCGATGGACAATAGCACCACGACGACGCTTTTCATCACCACCAAGCTACACCTGATTAGATCATGTTTGTACTAAAAAACTTACTTTGGTCTTCTTTAGCATGATATTCGTCGATAAACTGCAGTACGTAGCACTCTCCGAGTTGGGGTTGAGCATAAGAATGAGTTGTTGCACATCATTAGGGAACTATAATGATCTATGAGTCCTCATAGATAATTTGGTTTGTTTACATGGGAAATGTTGAGAATGTAATCACGGAAGAATTTAAACTTTTCACTGCTAGTGTTCTATAAGAGCATGAATCAAATAGTCTGAGAGTCATTAAAAGTACTTCTGCATCGCGAGTAGATGGAAACAATATCGAACCAAGCAAAACATCACTGCCAGGTTGCGAGACGGTGACAACATTACGCAGAATCGAGCGACTTTCACGTTCTTTGACAGTCTTGTCCCCAGCTTCATCAGAAGGTAGAATATCGTACGATAAAATCGAGTAGACATTGCTTGAAAGAACTTCATCAGGAAAGACATCCCATACTTGAACAGGTTTGAGATTTTTGTTGAGAGGATGCACAACTGTGTCCTTTGTAGGGCAATTTTCAAATGATTCATTAGCACGAGTTTCAAGATCCTTTTGCATAATGACAGAAAGCATCGATTGATTTCTATCACGCATTTCTTCTTGAAGTTCACTTTCATTTTTGAACTACAAAAATCTTACGAGTATTTTACATAGCAAACTTACCTTATGAACAGATTCACTAAGATCTGTGCCCATGTACTCAGTACGACGCAGCCAAGATACATGTGGACGAATTTTTTCTCTAGAAATTCCACTACCACTGACAACTTCAGGCATCTTAATAAGCTCGAGGTCTTCAGGGTCCATAATCCGTTTGGTCATTGTTGGAACCTCGTATTTTTCAGGATCAATCAAATCAACTACAAGGCCAAGGTTGCGTTCAGGATAGAATTCCCACACAAAATCCTTTTCGAGTTGGTTGGGTTTGTACTTGACAAAGCGCATTGGATCTGATGGATATTGCAAAAATTTGGCATCAAACGGTACGTCAGGTAAAGTATTTCGGAATTCTAGTGTTCCTAAGAACTCAGATTGTCTTCCAAGCAATACTCGTCGCTTTTCTTGTGCTTGCTGCTCTAATACCTTTCGTGTGTGTTCTCGTCGTTCCTTAAGCTTGTCATCTTTGTATTTTTGAATCTTTCGTCGATCCATAACCTTCTTCGACTCCTCTTCACGGCTTCTCTTCTTGTCTCCTTCACCACTGCGCTTTTTTCCCCCTTCCGATCGCTTTCGATCGCCATCGGCACTGCGTTTGCTCTCCTCCCGTCCGCGTTGCTCCATTGAATCTGTCTTGCCCTAGGGTTTTATCCCATTACATACAAATTTTAAGTTTAAAGGCTATTTAAATTGTCTCTTAGCCTACGTATAATGTCTTGTAACTAAGGATGGCAAACTATGCAAAACAGCTTAAAGCTTTAAGGAGACAATGAGCCTAGGGATGGCAGAAAGATGTAAATTAAAGTGCTTAAGCATTGATGCTATCTTTGATCATCTTTTCATGTGTTTGGTGAAGTCCTTTAAAGTATTTCACTGTCTTGACTTTAAGCTCGAGAGTAGCATCTTCGTCACACACTATGGAGTATTTAGAGAGTGAATATGATAACGTTAAGCATACCTATGACAGCTTTTGTGTGAAGTTGAATCGTTGAGACTGTCCACATGTGATTTACGCCTTCTTCAATGCATTTGTACAATGCATAGGCTTTTGAATGCCCAGTGATGATAATCAAAACTTCACGAGCATCCATTACGGTACCAACACCGACTGTCAATGCCATCTTCGGAACCATTGCCAAGTCACCTCCGAAGAAGCGAGAATTCGCCACAATTGTATCGTATGCCTAAATAATCATTTGAATTCTAGAGTTATGGCTATCTCTTACTAGTGTCTTGACTCGTGTGCGAGATGAGAGAGACGAGCCAGGCTCATTGAAAGCAATGTGACCATCAGGACCAATTCCACCAAGAAAGAGTTCAATGCCACCAAATGACAAGATTTTCTTTTCATATTCCACGCATTCGAGCTCCAAGTCTGAAGCATTGCCATTCAATATATGAACGTTCTCACGTTTGATATCAATATGGCTGAAAAAGTTTGACCACATGAAGCTGTGGTAACTTTCGGGATGATCTCTCGGAAGATTCACGTATTCATCCATATTGAACGTCACAACATGCTCAAAGCTAACCATGCCTTTGTTGAAAAGCTCAATCAATCGTTTATACGTAGGCAAAGGCGAGCTACCAGTAGGTAGTCCTAAAGGCATTCATCAACTATTAATCTGTACAAAATACCAAGCACAAAGGGACGAAAAGATGTGGGTTCAAAGCACTTAATACGCTGAACCACGTATGCAGCAACCCATTCACCAACTCTTGTTGCATTCTCCTCGATGATCAAACGCATCTTGAAAAAGATTTCTGTGATTCTTCAGAAATCATTCGAGATTCTGACTCAATTGTTATGGATACACAAGTACAAGGTACACACGAGAAGCTTGTTAACACAATTAGCTCGTCTATGGAGACTGAAGTAGCTGGGCAAATGTGGCTGCCCCAACGATCTTCTCAATAGAGTGGAACTCGAGCTCTTCTAAAGCGTGTAGAGACTTGACGTGACAAGAGCTTGGGAGTGGAACTTCATTAAAGCGAAAAAATGCAGGCTCGAGACCTTCTTGGCGTGTGACAGAGATGCCATAGCCTTCTAGCACTAAATGAGCTGCAATCTCCGAGTCCAAGTTTAAATATCGTGCAAGATGTGCTACAGGAAATCGATCTTGTTTCGTGTACGCCTTAGCCAAGATAAGCATCTTTTCATGGACGCTTGTTTCTAATTTCTTAAACAAAATGACACGATAGAACAGATTCGTTTGCAATTTGGACGGGAAAGGATCGATATATGATAGTGGTTTACACAATCCCACAGTCTCATGCCATGTAGCTTGGCCATAACGTGCAATTTGACGCAATTGATACGAAAAATCTGCTGCGTCTTGATGCAACCATAGATAATATCGTTCAAATTCAATTGAGGATGATCGAACGAGATACATAACTGAGTACAATTGATCTTGTAGCAATTTCTGCAAAGAAGTATATGTGACAGTGTTTCCAGACTTTTGAGTTTCATATTGTAAGACACATCTTGCAAGTAAATAAAAGCGTGCAATCGGTTGAAGAATCTCCATGTCCACAAGTCCTTGTAGTATCAAATCACTACGAATAGCTCGAAATCGATCATCTAAAAAATGATACAAGTCCAAAGGAAGATGGAATTCATTTGGTAGCAATCTTAACAAGTATTTCATTGTCTCAATGAGCACTGGAGCTGGACGAACATCTTCTTCTCGAATACTTGTGCCAGCTGCAGCTCGACGATACCTCTTTACAGGCTCCCATGGCGTTTGTTCATATTTTCTACACACACACAAAGCTATAGCCTACGTAAGATCACACGTACGAGAGTTCTTTCGACTTTAATCGTTCCCGAACTTCACATGCAGGACACATTGTCATGCACGTGCCTCTCATTGACATAGCCACGCCGTGTCACTCGGTAAATGTCCACCAGCGTCTATTGGATAAAAATCGCATCCTTTTCAGCAAATCAGATCTTGTCGGAATTTGGTTTTAGACGTCATTTTGAAATTTACCAAGTTGTGACGAGATGGCGGAATTCTATACTAACGCTGTGAGCCGAACATGTGTACAGCCAATTCAGGTACAACGAGTATATATAACTATATCTAGAGTTGTTGTGTAGGTTGTTGGAGTCTCACATGATTCACCATTGTCGTGGTCAAGTTCAGGAGATCGTCTTGCATTTGTCGCGGGAAATAATAGCATTTTTGTTTGTTCTAAAGTAAAAGGAGAAGATGCAGGACAAGGAATTGTTTTGGACAAGATTATTCCAATCTTTAAGAAAGATATTCATGTCATGATGTTTTTCGTTGATCGCGATGATTTATTGTTTGTCGCGGGAGCTGAAGGACTTGCGTTTGTTAATGTTGAAAGTGGTGAAGTGGTACATCGAGTGAATTTAGGAGAAGAAAAGAACCACGAATCCGATATTATGTGTGCTTGTTGGCTCTATGATGGATTGATCCTTGCTACTGGTTCGAGAGATACGACAATTAAGTTGTGGGCACGTGATCATGCGATTCCAACGGAATGGCTTTGTGTTGAAACACTTACGGCACATAAAGCTGCAGTTCTTACAATGGCATTTCATCTGAATACGAATTCCCTTTTTTCCAGTGGACGGGATAGCTCCATTAAGAATTGGGATGTACGCAGTGTACATCCAAATGCTTTTCAAAAACGTAAAGATGATGGCAGTATTTCTTGTAATGTACAATCGACGATGGAAGGACATCAAGGTGATGTGGTTACTCTTACTGTCACTGAGAATGGCAAAATCCTTTTTTCTGGTGCCCGTGATAACTCAATTAAAGTTTGGAATATTGCCCATCACAAAGAATTGCGAGTAATTAATGGACACACTGGAGACATTCGCCGTATTATTTTAATGACAGACGAACAGCACATGTACTCGGCATCGGCAGACGGAACAATTCGACTCACTAAACTATTGGAATTTGTTCAGGACGATGAAATTGCTCTTTCAGCCGAAGATTTGGAACGGGATCGAGAAGCTGCTGATAAGCTTGCTCTGGAAGAAATCCTTGGTACATCAAGTCAGGTACTTGGAGTCACTGCTGGAATCAGTGCTTTATCACTTCCACGAGACGAAGTTTTGGCTGTAATCAATGCCCATGAACAACACGTCTTCCGAATGGAAGTTAATCCATGTTACCCTTTGATGGCTACAGCAGGTAACCATGAAGTCCGCCTTTGGGATATCACAAACATTGCAAAACCACTTTTAATCAACGAATTTGTCGGGCACACTGGCACAGTAACAAATGTCTCTCTCATCCATGAGGATCGACACCTTATCACATCGTCTCTTGATGGACGAATCCATCTTTATAACGTGGGAAGTATTCATCGTGAAGCAAAATTGGATGTGTATGGCTCAGTGAGTGCATTGACTTTGACTCCAGATAATCGACTTTTATTTTGCTCTGGTAATGATTATGATATCCGTGGTTTTGTTGTACAAGATGCCTCTATTGGAGCCCAATGCGTTGTTGAGCTAACAGGTCATGCAGGGAAAGTATACTGCATGGCTTCTTCTCCTGATGGAACCACATTAGTCAGTGGTGCCCATGACTACAGGTATGAAATCAATCATTTGCTCCTTACAAACTCTATTATGATAGTTTGTGCGTTTGGAAATTGGGCTCGATTGCGCAAAGTTATCAAGGGGCTAATGTTCCGTTGCTCAACACTGTTGACGCTGAAATAAAAACAATCACACCTTCGAAGAAATTCAATTCACCTCATCAAGGACATGTTTTTGCCGCTGTATTTAACTCACCTATTGGCAATCAAAATGTACGTCTCGCTACCTGTGGCAATGATCATGCAATTAAAATCTGGCGTTTGCGTGGCAATTCACTCTCTGAAAGTAGTCATCTTCGCGATGCTCACTCTGGTGTAATTAGTTGTCTGACATGGGGTCGTCAAGCTTCAAGCAATTTTCTCTTTTCTGGTGGCTGGGATCATGAAATAAAAGTATGGGATTTGACAAACGATTCTCGGGCACCTACTGCTTGTATCGCAACTCTCGTGGGCCACAAAGGTGACTAAAGTTTAATATTTTATGCTCATGTAATTGTAGGTCGCTTGTCAAGTCTTTCTGTGACAGAGGATGGTTCGTTGCTCGTGTCTTCTGCAGCAGATGGAACAACAATGTTATGGCAGGCTATTGCACCATTTCAGCTCCTTTGCACTTATGTTTGCTCGCAAGAAGGTGGTGCTAGCAGTTTAGCAGTTGGTCAAAATGTTATTGCCACTGGATATGATGATGGTATGATTCGTATTTGGCCATTGATGCACAGCGATGGATCTGTTGATCCTGTTTATGAACATTTATTCTTGACAACAGAACAAGTTGAACAAATTCGACGACGCAGCCTAACTCGCCAAAGTACTTCATCTCGAAAGAAAGCTGCGTTTGCTCCTAAGGCTGGAGCACCCTCACTTCTTTAACCGATGCACGTGCATTGATTTTAAATTGAACTTCTATGTGATTATTGAAATGAATTACAACTATCTATGCTGTCAAAGTAGTAGAACCATATCCTCGAGCAGGTTTCAAGACGGTACAGTTGGTAGACGAATGTATTACAAGCCCAGTTCCAAATATTACAATAACACTGCCGCAGATAGTTACCACATCAGGCACATTAGAAATTCCGACGATAATACCGAGGTACACCGCTAAAACAGGCTCCAAAAGCATTACGATCGAGACAACAATCGGCTCAAAATATCTGAGCACTCGTACATATCCCATGCCCCCGATAAAGTCGCAAATAGTAACAAGGTAAAGTTCATAGGGCAATCTTGATGTATCAGCCCAACCAAAAATTCCATTTTCAGGGTTTGTAGAGAAAGATAATGAATCCACGCTTTGGTACAAAACAGGCAAAAGCACAAGAATAACAGTACACATATGAAGCCACATAAATACCATAAAGTCTAAATTCGGTTGGCTTCGAACAGCTTTAGCATTCGTCAAGTAGATAGCAGCACCAATTGCACCAAGAAATGCTACAATATCACCTTGTAAACTTGAATCCACTGCTTTTGTTCTGCTCACCGTATGATCCAAAGCAATAATAACACCACCACCAAGGCCAATTATCATTCCAATACCTTCTTGCATTGCAACAGGACTTCGACGCAGTAATTTCCAAATAACCAAAACCAATGAATGACTATTGTTTAAAATATACGCATGACCAATAGAAGTGTGATCTAATGCCCACAAAAATGTACCATTCCATATACAATAACCAAGAGCACAAATAAGTAAACAACTTAGACGAGGTGTTGGGACTGTTCCTGATAATACACCTCGTAGTTTAGGTAGACATATAAGTGAAGTTGCAATACAAGTTCCATTCACTTTCCAAAAGAGCTTGAGCAAAGGTGAGACTCCAGTCATTAGATCAAATGCAACACCTAAAGAAGATATCGTACAAAAGCTACAAATTAATAGCAAATAGGCAACAATAGGTACACCTGTAAGAAGTGGTGGTGTACTATTTGTTTTTGGAAATGTACTTAACAAATGCACATGTTCCTTGCTTCGTCCAGGCCATATTTCAACAATAATATCACTATCTGATTCCGATTCTGTAAGCAAGAAAGACCCTTTAGTTAAGAGCGGAGGAGTGTTCCGGCTACTTAAGAGACGTGGCATCCAAAGACCTAAATTGTAACTGTTTATAACGTATATCTTGCATCTAGTATAGTATACTTTATTATAATGTAATGTTTGGTGACAGCAAGGGTGGTACCATATGATATCTAAAAATAATTCTGAATTTTGTGTGTTCGAATAATGTCCTTGCTAAGATTCATATACAAAATTCAATACAAAAATTACAGTATTTTTTTCAGATTAGAAATCACAAATTCAAAAATAGTTGATGACGTCATGAATTAGTTGCCATTTTCATATCCATTTTTGATACATTGTTTGTGACCACACAATATTTTCATAACAATTAAAAACTTGTATGCTAATTTATTTTCTATACTTGATATAGTTTAATCTTGCGAGTTTATGCAGCTCTGAACCTTGTTATACAACGATTGTTTGTGCACGGTACAGTACTTGTTGAAGATATCAGTGTCGCAATACACTGTATGAGTTGATATGACAGCTCCCACTCGTAATGAAAATTTGCATAGAAAAAGAACAAAGTAATGACTGCAACTACAATCACATGAATATCTATACTTCTATCTTCCATAAACGAAGAGAGAATTTCAATTCCTTTCTATCTATTGCTTGCTCATCTATAATCAATTGCTCATCACCTGCTGACCCTTGATTTCTAGATCGTAACAACTCAATGATTGGATAAAATAATGTGATTTAAACCAATCCAAAGCTGTGAATTTGCTTATTCCTAGTTTACAAATTTTCAATGATGCGCTATGATATAATTAAGTGATAAAATAAATATTAATAAAATATCGAAATAGATGCCTATCACATAAAGTTTCATTTGGTATTTTGCGTCGAAATCATCAAGTGATGGACAGTGAATTGCATCTTGTAGTTAGTTTAACCCGCCATGGCAGTCGTGCTCCAAATAATATTGCCAAGTTTCTCTGTCCTAATAACCTTGGAAACTTTGCCAAGTACCATGTTCCACCGGAGCAATTAACTGAAAATGGTATGAAACAACTTCGATCTGCTGGACAACATGTTCGAGCTGAATACGTTGACAAATTGAAATTTCTTTCACCTACTATCAATGGCCCTGAACATGTACACTTTGAATCTTACTTTCGTGCAGATTCTGCAGATCGATGTGGTCAAAGTGCTATTGCAATGGGCTATGGATTGTATCCTGATGGCACTGGGCCTCATGGCTTTGAAAAACAACCTATTTCAGTTTATATGCAACTTTTGAAGAATGAACATGAATTTGCTGCACCTAAAGGACCTTGTAAAGCTGTTAATAAGGCAGATATTGCCATGTATCAAACTTCACGCGGGGCTCAATTGGTTGAGCAAAACCGAGAGCTTCTTGAAAAAGTTGGCCAACTTTGTGGTGTGAGTGTTTGGGACATTCCTAACTTGCCTAATGGAGAAGATATCATCACTGGCATCAAAGATTTGGCTGATATGTTTATATTTGATGAGCAACAAGGTTTAGAACCACTTGCGGGGATGACACCAGAGCTTCGACACCAAATTGAACAACTTGCTTTCACCAACTTAATGGAAAGATATTACACCACACCTCGTCAAGTCACATATTGGGTTGGCGGGTTTGCTGATTTATTACTCAAAAATGTGTATCAACCTACCAAACCACAACATGAAGCTGGATCGTTTAAATACTACTCTTATCATGGTCATCGTGAAATGCTTCATGGTTTGGGTAAAATGCTTGGCTGGGAATTTAGCTTTGAAGGTCTTCCTGTTGCGTTGAATTCGTCTTCTTTACACCCAGCTACTACCATGCTGTTTGAAGTACACTCAAGAAATAATAGTTTCTTTGTCAAGACTTTCCTCTGGTCACCATATACATCTCGAGAAACCATTCATTTGAGTAAATGTTCTGCTGTGGAATGTCCTTTGGATGAATTTGCTGGTATTATCAAGAACCATATCCAAGAAACTGGAACATGGGAACAAATTTGCAATTTTGATCCACAGACGTATGCCCCAGTGCATCCCCTTTCTGTTGGTTCTTCTCCATTTGCTGCATCAAGTAGTTCTCCAAAGTATGGTCTCTTCATGACCTCTATTGCTGGGCTTCTAGTTCTCATTGCTCTAGTTGCTATGTTTATTCGCCGTGTTATCAAAAGTCGTGACTCTGGTTACAAGGCCCTCGCATAAATTAGATGTAATCTATTTCACTTGATAAATGAAATCTTTTTATTACTCATTCTTCCTCTTCTTCATCTTCATCTACAGGTCCATCAAGCAATGGATTGTAGCTTTCAATCATATCCCAATACTGCTCAACATGTTTGGCTTCGAGAACTTTACGTGCTGTAGGTGCAGTACGACATTCTTGAAATTTGAAAGATGCAAACGCTTTCTTGGCTACAATTCCTCTCCACACCAGATAACATTTTGCTTTTTTTGTGCTACTTGTTTCTTCATTCTCCATCGATACATTATTGTTTTCTTCTTCTTGCACACTGTTGTTTTCTTCAGCACTATCTTGTTGCATGTCATCATCATCTTGAGCATTAGGTTCTTCGTCATTTGCATCAGGAGCAACTCGTGGTGGAGGTCTATTAGACCAGTCGATACGTCGACACATGAGTTTGATGTATTTCTTGATAGATTTAGGGCCTCCTTCCACGACAACAAGATTGAGTTCTGGGTTTTCTTTTACAGTCACAACACAACCAGTTAAGAAAAGTTGTTGAGCATTTACATCCACTCGAAATTTAAGCTTTGGATGTGTTAGATCAGGAGTCCTAGACACAAATGAATGATTGAAAATATATCAAATACTACCGAAAGACAGCAACGTGAATATCACTAGAGGCATCAGCTTTGAGTTTGCGTAGAATCTTGTCACGACGTTCCTCAGGAGTCAATTTACGAGCTAAATTGCGCATTTCATGGTTCTTTTCACGCTGAGCCACTTGAGCACGCACTTTACGTTCAATAGCCGATGGATCTGCCACAGCTTGATCCTAAAAGAATTGTTAGAGACTTTATTTAAAAATTGCGAGTTGTTTACCTGCAAGACACGCATCATATTGCTGAGTTTGACTTTAGGTTCTGGAGGAGGAAGCAATCCAAGTGCAATTTTATCTTGAGTTTCCTTGAGTCGTTCAGCACGAGCAGTTCGTCGAATACGTTTACGTTCCTAATCATATTTAAGACAAAAATTGTTTAAAGCTCACGTGCAGTTTTAGTAAGCATAAGTGGAATTGTTACTGCTTGTTCCTTGCGTCCAACACGGATACGAGCTGGGTGTTCAATTAAATGAGCTGTTCCTGCATGCTTGAGCTTCATATCATTATTGTAGTCAATGACATTTGATCGACCACGGCCTTTAAGAAACCCATTCTTGTCAAGCATATCTTGCATTTCTTGTGGTAAGTAAGGAATATCCCACCATTCTACTTCAGGTGCAGGGTCTTCCAGCTTTAGAGGAACATCAAGACTGTCAACAACTTTAGGCGCTGCATCCTTTTGACCACTTTCATCATCAACCTCATCAATGTCTACTACTGATTCTTTGACATAAGCATTGGGATTACGACCCGAAGAGAAGCCAGCAAGCATTTTTTTGGCTTCACGAGCACGAAGTTGTTCACCTTGCTTGATGTAAGTACCTTGTTTGACAAATGTAAAGTTTTTCGCCCCACGTCTAAAAGATATAAGTCAAAATGATAATGATGCAAGCACTCACGTATCACGATTGCGAGTCTTTAAGCGAGGATCCATTGCATCAAGGCGATCCTCACGTTCAATGACACGATATGATAAATATGGATTGACAGGCTTCTTTTGCTTTGCTTTTTCAATTTCGGACACTACCAAGAGATATTAGTACTACATCATATATACTACAATAATACCTCCAATGTTTGCTTTTAAGGTTGCCACTGGAGCTACTTTTTCTTCAATAACATTCCCAGAAGCATCAATATGACGGCCTTGATCATCAAGAAGCAATGGTGCAGGGAGAAACGAACCACGACCAATTAAGCTCGATGGATTTAACATTGCTTGTACTTGTC
The DNA here is from genome assembly GCA_002081575.1 of Thraustotheca clavata. Lineage (NCBI taxonomy): Eukaryota > Oomycota > Saprolegniomycetes > Saprolegniales > Achlyaceae > Thraustotheca > Thraustotheca clavata. The sequence continues at coordinate 14,624 of JNBS01004824.1, forward strand.
CAATTTGCTCTTGTGTTGACTTAAGAAGCTGTTGTTGTCGCAAATGCTTTTCAAGAGCAATACGCTTTCGCTCGCTGTCTTCAGAGGTCGCTACAAGATGTTTTGGTAATTGCTTGGAAATGGCTGCAGCTGCAGCTTTAGCCAAGGCAGCAGGATCAATCTTTGATCGCTTTGCAGTATCATTTGAAGCAGGAGCTTCTATAGCTTCACTAAATCGACTTCGCTTCTTTCTTCCACCACTTCCTTCCATCGCTTCCTCACAAACTAATGCAATCCTCTTAAGTGCGTATTTTAACTGACTTTTAAAATTTAGTTGATTGTATGCATTATTACAGAGTAATAGGATATTAAATATTGATATTTTGCATATAATGGCTTTAATTTTATACCTGACCTAGAAATAAATAGGAATGATTATCAAATGGTTAAAATATAACTGAATTTGTATGCAATAAAATAAAATGTAAAAACTTTGTTTAAAATTGGAGTAAGTGTTAAAAATAAATTAAATATATGCAAAAATGTTATCTATTTAACAAATCTTAATAAAGAAAAATGCATATTTATTACATTTTGTAACATCAAAGGTTAAAAAGAATGGATAAGAAAAATAGTTAGTGTGGACATTTATATATTTTCATGCATTTTTTACAACAAGATTGTATATGATAACATAAATACTGCATATTTTAAACCATATTTTATTGCTAACTATGTTGAAGTTAAAAGAAAATTGACATGACCATACCTGAGACGCATCCAGTATACAAATTTTAAGTATAATAACAATAACTTCAACTGTAATGCAATAGGAAGGGTACATCCTCCCACTCTTTTTACTTAGACGATGTCGATTTCTTCCTTTGGTTGGCCATCAATTTGATTGTATCATATTTTTTATTATCCAAAGCTTTCCAGCTGGCTACTCTGCTACATTAAACTTGTTTTCAATGCATTTTTTAATCTGCAAGATGTCCATCAACTTGATTTCCGACTTGCCTGCTCAAGAAGTACCAATTGTTAGCTTTAACACACTTAGTGACTCGAATGACCTTGGAGCTATTATTGAAGCTGCCTATGGCCCTAAAGGCTTGGGAATTTTGGCTGTAGCCAATGTACCTGGTTTGGAAGAGCTTCGTGCTAAGCTACTTCCCCTTGCTTTTAAATTTGCCAACTTGCCTGATGAAGTTAAAGCTAAGTATGAACTTCCTAAAGCTTACTACAGCTTTGGATGGAGCCATGGCAAAGAAAACCTTCAAGGCAAACCAGATTACTCCAAAGGATCTTTTTACAACAATCCTTTGCACAATGTCAAAACTACTGATGCTACATTGATTGAAGAATTCCCAACATTTTACCATGACAATGTTTGGCCTACTGGTATGTGATTTTGAAAATTTGTATCTAAAGGGTTATGATTAGATGAAATTCCTGAACTTGAAGAAGCTTTCATGCATCTTGGACAATTGATTGTCAACACTGGGCTTCTTGTAGCTCAACAATGTGATAAATATGTCGAGGTAGCCAATATTTTACTGTATTTTCTGACTTGTATGTAGTCAAAATGTCCAACTTATGAAGCTGGTAAATTATACCGCATTATCAAACAAAGCCGTTCATGTGTTGGTCGATTGCTTCATTATTTCGCCATGGCACAAGTACTATTCATTGCCATGCTCACATAACTAAACTCGTTTGTAGAAGGATCTTGACAAGATGCCAGCTCCTACTGATTGTATTGAAGAAGATTTTTCAAGTTGGTGTGGTTGGCACAATGACCATAGTGCTTTAACTGGTCTTGTACAAGCTTTGTTTACTGATAAGAGTGGTAACACCATTGACAACCCTGATCCAAGCGTACAACCTTTTTCAAATTGCTAGTTATTGACATATTTCTAGGCTGGTTTATACATTAAGAACCGTGATGGTCAAATCATTCGGGCATTGATTCCAAAAGGTCATTTAGTCTACCAAATTGGTGAGACTTCACAAATTCTTACTGGTGGTATTTTACAAGCTACACCCCATGCTGTTCGTGGCCCTCGTGTGCCTGACGTAAATCGTGAAACTCTAGCTGTATTCATGGGTCCAGAACACGATGAACCAATGCAAGTCCCTGAAGGCACCAACCCTCAAGATGCAGGGCAAACTGCAAATTTACCTTTAGGAGTTCCTCCACTCCTTTCACGATGGGATAACTCTATGATTTACCATCAATTTACCAAAAAGACTCTCGACGCATACTATGACTTGTCAAAAAGCGCCTAAATATATTTTATTCATTTGGTAATAAACCATAAAGACACTTTTTTGACAATTGTCTTTTGTTTCATTCTGGTTACAACTCTAGAAAGGCGGAGTTATAACAGAATATGCTTACAGGGATCCGTGAAGCTACACCGATAGTCTGCAACAATGCTTTTCAGCTAAATAATGGAGATGCAGAACCAGTAGATGTTGATGGAGCTCCTTTTTCATATCGGCGATGTATTATTTCAATCGTCACCTATTTTTTCTTGATCACCGATGTACCCAGAACAGCAACGTTTGATGATACTGTACAAGGTTTATCAATTGAGCCTAATATCTACTTACGTTCAGTTCCAATGGCTCAACACATTGCTCAAATAATAAAAGAAAATGACAATACATTTATTGCTACTCAAAACAATAAAGCTATATCATCTCTACCTGTTTCCATTTACAAGTATGATCCATCAGCAGCAGCTTTAAGAGGGTTTGTTTACAATCGTAATTTATGGTTGTCTTGTTTGGATTATGTATCTGAATGCCCATCAGAGTCTCTAGACATAGCTCAAGTAAGTTTAAGTTCAAGGTAGAAATAATAGAGTTGTCTAGGTGTTTGATTTTTGGTCAAATATTACTCAAATGGTAGCTACATCATTGGCACCACGAGCATTTCAAAGTGTCGATACAACACTAAAGTATTCTTTACGAGTTCAAGACGATCGCCTTGATCGCATATTTGACTACATTGCATTTCAATTTGTTGATTTAACAGCATATCGATCTATTTGGGTTTCTCATGTAAACTCAACTAGTCTTATTAAAAGTTTATGCTCAGTATATGCAATTGGACGTCCACTACTTTGCAGTAAAACATGGGCTCGTTCTATCTATCTTGATATAGCACAACAAATGAAGAGTGTACAAGAGAAATATCCCTTTGATGATGTCGATTTGTTTATTGCAGAATCTGAAGCTGATCCAGCAAGAAGACATGGTGGGTTAGCATACGTAGGATTTTCTGCTTTTGATATGACAACTGTGATGCGAGTTCGTCGAAATAATGCCACAATTATGGTAGACGAACATCGCTATTCTGGCAATCGAATATGGAGCAATAGCCATGTAAATTACATATCATTAACCATGGTGCTAATATGTATTAGTCGTGGACTTCATATACACAAGGCTTTCGGTACATTGGCCAAACTTATATGATTCTACGTCTTATAATGCTATTTCTTGGCTTTTATATTGCTACTGACAAATCACTGAGAAAAACTTTGCATGCTCTACTCATGGTTCCGAGTCAAGTTGTGGTTTATGGGAGCTGGTTTCCAGTTGCATGCTATGCCGTAGCCCATTTAATTGATGCCTCTGTGTCCTACACAATTGTTGAGCAACAATATTCGACACTTGGTGATTTTTTATCCTTACCTTTTACAACAATTTGCTCGATTCTAGCTGTTCGTATGCGAGCAGTGTGGGTTATAGCATTGCTCATTAAGCTTTTTTCCTTTGTGATTAATATTGGTGTGTGGCATCCTAATGGCACCGTGGGTTTACGTGGACATTTAATTCCTGGATTAACATTTATAGCTTTAATTTCCATCTTTCAAGTAGCAAGTCTTCGCGATAGTGTACCAGTTAGGGCAGTCTACACAGTTGAGCCTAGCACCATTATCGCATTGTACATGTCTGAAGTATTTACCGATATGAACAATCGTTTGTCAGGATTATACCACGACTTATTGTCTATTGTGACTGCATTTTTATTGATTGCAATGCCTATTGGACTCATAGTATATTGGCACCGACGACATCATCGCAATCGAAAGCCCCTTTTCTTTGTCAAGTCAAAGACCCCATTTGCAGCAGCTAAATTATGGAGCTATACTGCAATGACTGTGAGTTGGGGGGATGGTTTGATTGATGTGGATCACACAACCCCAGGATTAACAGCCACAGCACCGATGCCATTAGACGAATCTGCATGTTCATCTAGACTTAATTCACGAATTGCATCTCGCAAGACTTCGACAGCATTTTTTCGCAAAGACAATGAAACTTCATCAAGTCTAGTCTTTATGAACATTGTGCAAATGAGTGATCCTATAACATTTCTTTGGCTTTCAAGTGGTAGCCTAGTTGTGTATGAATACATGATCACAAGTCCAGATCGAGCCAAAAAGTGCATTTTACATCCATTTACAAAAGACGACATTGTGTATCATTGCTACGACATTACTCGAGAAGAATTAACTTTGCAAGCCACGCTCTTGACCAAAGAAATCTCCTGGAAGCGACTAATACGTTGTTATTAATTCATGTCTAATAGAAATGTTATTGTGTTTGAATAGAAAGAAATACCTAATACAATGCTGAACGTTGAGAAGTTGGTGTCTTTGTATCAAACGCAACTTCACTGCTTGCAGTCTTAAATTCAGTCACTCGAGGGGCATTTGAATTGTTAAACGAGCCATACATGTGGTCATATCGACGCTTTGTATCTAGTGATACCGATGGACGGGAGGCTTTAAAAGCTTTTTCAACATGTCGACGCAAAATACGTGATGATCCAATTGCCTCAACATTTTCGTCTTTCTTTGGAGAAAAGCTCACCGATAGTTCACTACATGATTACCATTAGTCAAAATTTCTAGCATACCATGCCTTTCATCTTTCATTTCCAATTCCCAGTCAGTCGAAGGATTCGAGGTATAAGGTAGTGTTTCATGGACTGCTTCTAGTTGGGCAGTGTACAAAATCTACATGGCACTTAATTTAAGCTTTTGGTTCTTACTACCGCTTGGAGGTCTGCACCAGTGTAAAGTTCACTTTGAGTACTCACAACAGCAAGATAATCTCTTGCATCGGCAGCCAGCTCCATTTTGCGACCAACAGCTCTCAATATATCAAGTCGTTCAGGTGCAGTAGGAAATCCTATATATCTTAGCACGATACAAAATACCTAGATATTACCACAATAAAGACTCTTATCAAGGCGTCCTGGACGAAGTAATGCAGGATCAATCATATCTGGTCGACTTGTAGCTGCCATAACATATACACCCTAATGATGGTTTAGATGGAATACGTTGATAAAAACATACTTGTCGGGATTCCACACCATCCAAAAAAGTTAACAATTGATTTACTACACGATCAGTGACTCCAGTGTTATCAGCTCCTCGTCGAGGTGCAATTGCATCAAATTCATCCAAAAAGAGTACACTAGGAGCAGCAGCAGCAGCTCTAGTGAATAAATCGCGAACTGCTTGTTCACTTGCACCAATGTATTTGTTAAGCACTTCAGGACCTTTGACACTGATAAAGTTTAAACCACATTCACTGGCAACTGCATTGGCGAGCATTGTTTTCCCACAGCCAGGAGGACCATAAAGAAGTACCCCTGATGGTAATTTCAATGGAGCTGCCCGGTATAGCTTCATATACCTACAAAATGTAAGGATAAAAGTTTATATAAGTGCATACATGGTTGGAAGTTCGAGTGTTTCTTTAAGAGTGTTGCGAACTTCATGAAGACCTCCAACATCACTCCAATGAATAGTACTTTTGAATAAATCTACACCTCGCAATGCTGCTGGTGTAAAATCAGTAAGACCAGCCATCAATTCCATTGAACTTGAATCTGGACGTTGACGCTTTTGAATAGTGTATTGATGGAGGGCTCGATCAACTACATGATGGAGATCTCGAGGACTAAAACCTTCAGTTTTGTGAGCAGTGAGTTGTAAGTCTGTGGGTTCGTCATTGTCTAAGCACTTTTGTTTCCAAAGTGCTTGAAGAATTTGTTCACGAGCATGAGCATCAGGTAGTGATAGCTCTAATGGCCGATCAAATAAACCACAGGTACGTAAGTATGGGTGAATGCCCTGGGCATCACGGCTCGTAGCTACAACCGCAACACTTTTCTTAGTACTTGCGTGTACAATTTGCAGAGAATCAGCTCTGTGAACAATAGCATGCAATTGTTTGGCATAAGCTGATTGCACTGCTCGTACATGCTTCATGAGCTAGAATACATGAAGAATTGTTGCTTTATCAATTCATACCTCAGCCAAGTGTTCTGCAAGCCGACGAGCTTGTTCGTTCATATTTGAACCATCTTCAGCTTCTGGGGGGATCAATGCATCAATGTCATCTAAAAGAATGACACAAGGAGCAAAATGTAGAGCTCGATCAAATGCTTCCTGCAATTTTGACTTGACTGTATTCATCTTTAATCCACGGAGATCACGACATGGTACAATTACAGTCTCGCAGAGAATGCTATGAGATTTACGTAGCTTTTGCTCGAAGATATGAAGCAATGTCGACTTTCCCACACCACGAGGTCCCCATAATAATACTGATCCTGGTGGTGTATAAGTACCAAGAAGCATTCTAGCAGCAGCATGACTTCGGGATACAATTGGGTTGGTAAATGTTTCAATTCCTTTCAATTGCTCTTGAATTGCTGGCCACATTAGTGGAGATTGTTTAGGAGCAACAGCTTTAGCAATAGGCTCAGAAACACATTCGACAGTAATATCTTCTGGTCTTGGTACATTGAGAGATGATATTATGGTGTAGTCCATAAATGCGCCAGTTGGTGCGTCGGCTTTGATGTCTACAATTTCATAAAGCTCACTGTTTTAATGCAGTATTTTACCTTTTGAATCATTTCGAAGACGCAATGCCAACTTGACTGGCGAATCTTCTAATTGAAATTGAATACCATGAGGCTCAACAACAATTTCATTTGTATTCGACCACCAGTCTATGAGTAGATCTTGCCAACTCAAGTCCATGTGAGGAACTGAGAGCGTAATGCTCAATGGTGTTAATGGAGGACATTTTAGCTCTCGTATACGCAGCCTAGTGCAATTTTCAAGTTCTAGTTTATCTTGAAAGTCCTTTGCAATAGCCACGTAATTAGGAACAACCATTGCACTACAACGCAATCGACCAACAACCGGGGGCCTACAGAGTATTAGCTAACTTCATTGCAAAACTAGAGTACTTAGTTTCCTTTCCAATGTCTTCCCAAACACAAACACACCGAATGGGTAATTCTTTATTGCCATCAAGCTGAGCAAATGTAATGGGATGCACCAATATTTCATCACATTCAAGACTCAAATTTCGTACAAATCCATCAGGCATTGTTGTTTCCAAAGGCTATAAAAATTTGTCAGGATGAATATACGAAAACATGTACCTGTAACATCAAAGGGTGTGAGGCTAAAAAGCTGGATTCATCATTTGCACTATCTGTGGTTCGAGATTTAGGTGCAATAGCAATTTCACAATTGGAAGAAAGTCGAGCAAATGGACTAATACAGAAATATCAAACCAAGTACACAAGATATATTGCAAACACATCAGGTGGCAAAGTTACAATCAAATGAACAAGAATATGTTGCTGAATACGCACAGGAATCACTTGATCATGTTTTACAACACAAATCTATCTACAATGACATCTCAATCAAATATCCAATCTACCTGTCGAAGAATTTCATTTTCCAAATATCCTGCATGCAATTGAATAATTTCCCAATCATCAGGTGTACATGGTTCCATGTGCACCATAGGTACTGCAGGCACAGCATTTGAAATACTCACTCCAACACGTAGTCCTGGTACACGTTCCATAGCTTCTACCTACATAAAGAAAATGTCATTCGGAATTCTCATCAATTCCTTTACCAAACCCAAACATCGTCCAAATTCCAACGACATTTCAAGCGTATCACTACAATACATTAATCATTGCTTTTCTTGTATGAAAACCTTGCAGCAAGCTCTCCAACCCATCCAACAAACGCTGTTTCCGTGCCTGAAGGCGAATGCCAGTTAAGCTCAAGTACCGTAGCTCCAAGATTAGGCTACAAATTCCATCAATACAAACTCAATGAATCAAACAAGTACATTGGCATGACCTAGATACATACGCACAAAAGGTTCTGGCAAAGCCACAAAGCATGAAGTTGTAGGAAGCACTGTAGGCACAAGGAATGCACCACCTTCGTCCATCTTCTCAATGATTCGAAGTTAAATGTGCTTACTCAACGTTATAAATCAAATCATCTGGTAAAGAAGACTGGACAATGAGTGACAACGAGTATGATGATTACTTCAATCCATCATTATTTCTTAATGAAAAGTGAGTCTCCAAAGGGCAAATTGATAACTCATTTGATTCTATAGCTACACAAGTACTGAATATGTCTTTGGCAGTATTCATCAGAAATTATTAAGCTCCAAAGCAGCTTCTGTAAGTAGATTTTTGATATTTTTTAATGGTTATTGTGATATTAGACGGACCATGATCTTACAGGACAAGTGGTTTGGCCTGTGTCAATCCTTTTGTCATGGTTTGTAGCTACAAATGCAAAGATTTTTCAAGGAAAAAATGTACTTGAGGTTGGAGCTGGTGCTGGGCTTGCTGGTTTTGTTGCTGCACAATTTGCGTAGGATAATAAAAAATGAAGAAGAGAAGATTGATGATTTAATAGTGCACATACAGCAATTACTGATGGAAATGATGTGGTTTTAAGATTGCTTAAACGTAATGTCGAACATACCAATGCGGTATTATTAATATAGATTATATTGTAATTGATGATTCATGTAGAATTGTGATGTATTGAAATTACTTTGGGGTGAAGAAGATTCTGTAATTGAATTTGTGAAAGAATTTCCTCATGATATTGATATTATCCTTGGTGCAGATGTTGTTTGTTGGCCAAACCTTGTACTTCCATTACTACGAACAATCAAGGTAAACAATCTATATATTTGATGTAGATTTATACGTTTAATAGTACTTGATGCATAAAACCAAAGATATGTACAAACCTATTTTCTATTGTGGGTTTGTTTGCCGAGCTACAAATACTCGCGTAAACTTGTACTAATTTGATGTCTCAACTGAAGCAATATTGTAGGACCTACTCTTTGAACAAGCAAAGTCGATGGGATTTAAAATGTGGTCTGTTGAACATGATAAATTCCTTCCAAGTCCACGTCCTGAAAACGTTTACTCAGTGTATGTCTTTGATATTTGAAAATCCATTTCAACCAATTTTCTTAGGAAAGAATTATTTTTGCTTTGTTTCCAACTTGATCCATCACTTTTAGCATCAAAAGAACCTGTTTTGTTTCTTGATGAGTTGGACAATTTACAAACAGCATGCTAATTAGCTCAAAATTATAGAGAATCTTGTTAAGACATCTAAAATAATGAATGAGTCTACCCCAAAGACAACCTCTATTTTGAAGATATTACGGGGAGGACATAAATTTAAGTATATCAATACAGCAGTCTCATAGAGCATAGACGCTTTGTGTAACTTGTTGGGCTATTTGTGCTTTACGAAGCCGAAGTCTTTCTGTCATAATGGCTTTTGCTAATAACTTTTTTGCTTCAGCATCATCAACGCTATTCTCACCATACGAAATTTGATTCAGATAAGGACATCCAAGACGTCCAATTGATGTACCAAGTAATTGAATGCCGTGTCCTGTCAAGTAATTCATTTCAAGCCCAAGAAATCGGAGTTGATGCATTTTTTTGCTATCAATTGCTCGAAGTAAATGAACAATACTCGAATCTGTCAATGTGTTGCCACCAAGACAGAGTTCCATGAGTTGTCCAGCACACCCAGTTTCAATCGCAGCACAAAGTTGCTGAACACCACGTTCACCGATGAAATTACGACGTAAATCTAAGAGCGTCAGGTTGGGGCACACACGTGATAGTAGCAATTCTGCAAGTTTAAAAACCCCATAGTCTCCAAAGCTATTGCCTGGTAAACACAATTCTTTCAAACTTGGACAAACTCCCGTTTTCAGACAATTGAGTAAAACATCAGCTTCTCCATTTGCCTGTTCATTTGTAAAGAGGCAAAGAAGTGATAATCGTTTTAACTTTGTAAATTGTCGAGCAGAAAGAAGTGAAGCAAGTAATGAAACAATTTGTTCATGATCATCATGAGTCACAACAAATCGTTGAGGACAATTTTTAGCAAACATGGAGCGCCTACCAAAGGTGACACCAGCAGCTAATGAATAAATTTCAAGTTCTTCAAGCTCAGTACATCGTTCAAGTACATATCTTCCGTAAAGAAGTGCAAGACGACTTGTGTTGCAACTAAGGTGCAAACTATACACATAACGTGGGGCTTGGATAGCAGCATTTCGACATAAAGCTCGACATCGTAATGTATCTTTCCCACCAACAAATCTCCAAATGATTTTATTGACTTCATCATTTCCATCAAATAACAACATGGATGATGAATGTGTTGGTGGAATTGGTGTTGAAAATGGTGCTGTAAATGGTTTAATTTGTTTATGTTCCATCATTTCCATTTCTTTGCTTTCAGATCGTCCACGTTTTCGTATGCCACGATTCACAATAGCAGTCGTTAGAGCTTGTACACGTCGTGGTAAGCTTTGTAAATTGGAGTATTCAAGAAAATTAGCCGACTGGATGTACAAATACGTCTCTAGCTTTCGTGCAAGAATCCATACTGAATTTTCCGATTGTGGTGTTCCAGGTGGCACAATGCCTGCTGCATTTGTTGTTGCAAGTAAAGAAGCAATTTTAGCCATGACTGGTACACGATTATCCAAGTCAGTAGGTTGTTGCCATGTTAATGGACGTGGTAAATTAGCACGAAATAATGCATTGTTTGGTAACATTCGTCGTTCTGGTTGCATATGAGGCATTTGAGCATGTTGTATCCTTTCATATATGGGCAAGAATCCTCCGTTCGTGTTCATGTTGTTCATGGACTGGTGGTATTCGAAAGCCGACTCGTCGCTCCCTGAAAAAAACAAAGAAACAGCACGTGCGCGTGTCTTTGTCCCATCCCTTTCACATGACATCTCTCTCCCTGTATACAATCAACTAGAAGAAGATTGTCCCGCAGAAAACGTTGTTAGAATGCATTTTTATATTTATATGATATCTTCTCTAATAGAAACAGAAGCAATGGAGTTGATTTTAGATTGTATTAAGAATACACTGTAGGAGAGGATCGTAAAAAGACATGAAGAGTATGCAATGCACTACATATTTCATGTAATGGTACTTACATCCGTACAACTATCCGGAGTGTCCAATTGCAGTACAATCAATTGTTTGCATTTTGATACAATTTTAAAGTGGAGATGACTGACGACGTTGGAGTTCGCATGGAACAACTACAACGACGCTTAGCACAACAAACAATAGGTACACAAGGATACAGTGGATCGAATCGTTCGCAACAATATACTTCGTATCAACAACAATATCAAGCACAGCCCCAATATCAACAACAATCTCAATATCAACAACCAACCCAATACCAACAACAGCCTCAATATCAACAACCACCACAGTACCAACAACAACCACGACAACAAATACAACAGCCACAGTATCAACAACAATACCAGCACCCTCCACCACAACAACAATACCAACAACCACCACACCATCAACAACAACAGCCTCGGCAACACCAGAAGCCATCACCACATCGTCATGAGCAAGAACGTCAATATGCACCTCCACCTTCGACTTATCGTGATG